>SJYV01021051.1:106255-205713 GCA_006410875.1 Neotragus pygmaeus | reverse complement strand
GGGCTCCAAAATCACTGCAGATGGTGACTCCAGCCATGAAATTACAAGATGCTTACTCCTTGGAAGCAACCTAGATAGCACATTGAAAAGCAGAGACATTACTTTACCAACAAATGTCCACCTAGTCAAGACTATGGTTTTTCCTGTGGTCATGTATGGATGTGAGAGTTGGACTGTGAAGAAAGCTGAGCGCCAAAGAATTGATGCACTTGAACTGTGGTGTTGAAGAAGACTCTTGAGAATCCCTTGGACTGCAAGGAGATCCAACCAGTCCATTCTGAAGATCAGCCCTGGGATTTCTTTGGAGAGAATGATGCTGAAGCTGAAACTCCAGTACTTTGGCCACCTCATGAGAAGATTTGACTCATTGGAAAAGACTTTGATGCTGGGAGGGATTGGGTGCAGGAGGAATGGGGGATGACATAGGATGAGATGGTTGGATGGCATCACTGATTCCGATGGATGTGAGTCTGAGTGAACTCCGGGAGTTGGTGATGGACAAGGAGGCCTGGCGTGCTGCTTTCATGGGGTCACAAAGAGTTGGACACGCCTGAGCAACTGAACTGAATTGAACTATATATTCAAATAAGTATAAATACATAAATACATATATATGTAGAATACTGTTATCAAAAAAGCTGTTAAATATTTTAGGGCATATACACTGACCAAATCCAAAAGATTACTGGAGTGGGTTGCCATTTCCTTCTCCAGGGGATCTTCCCAACCCAAGGATCAGACCCAGGTCTCCCGCACTGCAAGCAGATGCTTTAACCTCTGAGCCATGAGGGAAGCCCTATATTGTTATCAAATAAGTTGTTAAAGATTTTAGAGCATATACACAGTCCAAATCCAAACATTTCAAATTAACATCTGTACAACAAGAAAATTTTTACATTGAGTGTCTAGTGAAAAAATTGATTGTATTTATATATCAGAAGAAGTTAGAAACAAGTTTTAATATAGATTTTGTAATCCTTCCAAAAAATCTAGTCCTTCTTTAGGAGTAAATCTAATGGAAGAGGTACATGATTAACACAAACATTTATAAAATATTTCCAGAGGATATTGAAGAAATGTAGAAAAAATGTTTTTCATGGTTATAGAATAAAAGGCTCACTATTTTAATGTCATGTATCCTCATATTTTTTCTTATATCTCAGAGCAAACATTTTTTTGATATATGTTCACAAGTTGAAGCAAATATATGTATGGCACGCAAAAGTACAATATTAACTAACACAATGTTTAATAATAACTAGATAATTATAAAATAATATTTTAATTAAAATAAGATAGAAAATTAGTAATAAAGAAGAATATTAATAGTAGCCAGAGGAAAGTAGCACATTATTTGCTGATAAATAAACATAAAAATGATAGTCAAAAGTTGAATGAGCCAAAGGTCAATGGAATGATATCTCTGAAGTACTGGGGGAAGGAAGAATCCTTACTGGTGAGCATTCAATAATCTATCAAATGTCATTTAAAAATAAAAATTAAATGGAGACTTAAAAAAAATTAGATTTTTAATTATCAGCAAAATTTATCACAAATAATGGTAGTAAACATTTTCAAGGCAGGAATCAAATGATATAGAATATGAGTGAAAGCACAAGTTTTACCTACACATAAAAGTATTGGTTATGCCAAATATATGAGTACACATAAAAGCCTTTTTTTATTCTGACAAATTTCTTAAAATTATAATGGTTTAATTCAAACATACTTACAAAGTAAGTTTGTAACGTATGTCTAAATAAACTGTATGATAAAAACAGCACAAGAAGAAGGAGGAGAAAAATATACCAAGCTTTTTATGTTGCATGTGATTTGTACATTATTTGAAAGTAAATGGTTAAAATATATATTGTAAGTCCTGGGCTAAGCACTAAAATCAAAACACAGAGATATAGGTACTGAGCTCATAGTGAAGATAAAATTCTTAACAAATAATTAATCTAAAGAAGATAAGGAAAGAAAACAAGAGAACGAATGGGACAAACCTAAAATATCATAAAGTGGTACATTTAAGCCTAATCATACCCTATTCACATTAAATGTAAATGGTATAAACGATAAAACAATTTTAAAGAGATTAGATTTAATTAAAAAAGCAAATTCCAACAGCATAATCCTACAAGAAAGCCATTTTAAACCTAAATACGAACGTTAAAAATAAATCTTACTCTGAGTTAAATCCAATAATTTCAGACAAAGTAGGTTGAAAAACAAATTGTCAGAGATAAAAAAGATATAGTTCTTGAAAGTAATTCAGAGTTTGTAAAAATATAAATATATGTGCAACTGAAGCAGTTTCAAAATACTTCAGCTGAAAACCTTAAGAATTAAAGTAATAGATCTATCCTTATAGTTGAGGATTTAAATAGTCTGATATAAGTGATAAGAAAACCTGAGGAAAAAAAAAATCAATAGAACATATAGGACTTGGACAAGTTGACAAAATATGCCACCACAAATTGTAAGATTCAAACAGGATATCCAACAAATTAGGTTACATGACTTTCAATGACGTAAGCTCCTCAAGAAATTCAATAAAATTTATGTCTTACAAAATAAATTATCTTCACAGGTAACTAAAATTAGATTTTTTTTCAGTGCGACATTTGGAATAACTATACATATTAGAATTTCAAAAAATGAATGTAAATCTGAGATATATGCAGGCAAAAGAAGAATTTACCAGAGAAATAATATTATGTTGACTTGAATAAAAATTACAGTACAACCTATTATGGATTATGAGATGCAACAAAATATTATGAAAGAAAAAATTCTAGCAATAAATTTTATATTAGAATATAAAACATGCAAAGCAGTGTTTAAATTCTTATAAACCTAGAAAATATATGTAAACTAAACCTAAAGAAAATAAAGGCAATGCTAAAAAGTAGAAATAAATTGAGTAGAAACAAATAAACAAAAAACAAAATCAGTGAAAACCAAAAATTGATTCTGTTAAAATTTTAATAAAGTTGATAAATGTCTCTGCTAGTTTATCAAGAAATAAAAGAATAATAACACATATATCAAGGTAGGAGGGCAATACAAATATTTAAAGATGATAAGCTCGTAAGGCAACATCACTGGAAATATGATAGCGGAAAAATTTTTACAACTAATAAGCCAAGAATGAATAGAAAATGGAAATTAAAAATTAAACTAAAAGAATAATGATAAGACAAACATGTGTATAGTCAAAGTTATGGTTTTTCCAGTAGTCATGTATGGATGTGAGAGTTGGACCATAAAGAAAGCTGAGTGCAGAAAAATTAATACTTTTGAAATATGGTTTTGGAGAATAAATTGTGGTTTTGGACAGTAAGGAGATTAAACCTGTTAACTCTAAAGGAAATATACCCTGAATATTCAGTGGAAAGACTGATTCTGAAGCTGAAGCTACAATACTTTGGCCATCTGATGTGAAGAACTGACTTATCGGAAAAGACCCAGATGCTGGGGATGATTGAAGGCAGGAGGAGAAGGGGTCTACAGAGGTTGAGATGGTTGGATGGGATCACAGACTTAGTGGATATAGTGAAGGACAGACAGGGAAGCCTGGCATGCTGCAGTTCATGGGGTCGCAAAGAGTTAGATATGACATAGCAACTGAAGAACCACAGAATGATAAGAAATATAACTGATTAAAGAACAGATACTAAAGTTGCAGGATACAAAATTAAAACCCAGATATGCTGCATTTCTAAACACTAACAATGAAAGTTCAGAAAGAGAAATTAAGAAAACAGTTCCAACTACCATATCACGCACACACACATATACAAACATACAGACACACACAAACACTAAGAAGAAACATACCTAAGAAGGCAAAGACCTGCATTCCACAAAATATAATATGCTGATGAAAGAAATCAAAGATGATACAAACAGATGCAAAGATATGCTGTGTTTTTGGATTGGAAGAACTGTTATTGTCAAAATGACTATACTACCCAACACAATCTGCAGATTCAGTGCAATTCCTATCAAATTACTTATAGCATTTTCTCAGAGAACTAGCACAATTTTTTTTTCACAGTTTATATGAAAGACCAAAGACCCTGAATAGCAAAACCAATCATGAAAAAGAAAAACAATGCTGGAGGAATTGCGTTGCAATTCGCAATAACCAGAACCTGGAAGCAACTTAAATGCTCATCCATAGAGAATGGATAAAGCTGACTACAATGGAATATTCAGTTCAGTTCAGTCGTTCAGTCTTGTCCGACTCTTTGCGACCCAATGAATCGCAGCACGCCAGGCCTCCCTGTTCATCACCATCTCCCAAAATTCACTCAGACTCACGTCCATTGAGTCAGTGATGCCATCCAGCCATCTTATCCTCTGTCGTCCCCTTGTCCTTCTTCCCCTAATCCCTCCTAGCATCAGAGTCTTTTCCAAAGAGTCACCTCTTCGCATGAGGTGGCCAAACTACTGGAGTTTCAGCTTTTTAGAATCATTCCTTCCGAAGAAATCTCAGGGCTGATCTCCTTCAGAATGGACTGGTTGGATCTCCTTGCAGTCCAAGGGACTCTCAAGACTCTTCTCCAACACCGCAGTTCAAAATCATCAATTCTTCGGCACTCAGCCTTATTCACAGTCCAACTGTCACATCCATACATGACCACAGGAAAAACCATAACCTTGAGTAGATGGACATTAGTTGGCACAGTAATGTCTCTGCTTTTGAATATACTATCTAGGTTGGTCATAACTTTTCTTCCAAGGAGTAAGTGTCTTCTAATTTCATGGCTGCAGTCAACATCTGCAGTGATTTTGGAGCCCCCCAAAATATAGTCTGACACTGTTTCCCCACCTATTTCCCACGAAGTGATGGGACCAGATGCCATGATCTTTGTTTTCTGAATGTTGAGCTTTAAGCCAANGTAGAAGAGTGTGGAGAATACAAAAGTTTGACTATATAAAGTAGATAAAACAAATGTAATAATAAAAATTTCTACCAGTATTGAGGTCCAGCTGAGGTCAGTGACTATGAATGTATACTGCTAACAATCTTCTCAGAGTGTGATTTTTCTGTGATTTTTTTTTTTTTAGCTACCCAGTAGGAGGCTTCCCTGATAGCTTGGTTGGTAAAGAATCTGCCTGCAATGCAAGAGACTCTGGTTTGATTACTGATTTGTGTCAGGAAAACCCCCTGGAGAAGGGATAAGCTACCCACTTCAGTATTCTTGGGTTTCCCTTGTCGCTTAGCTGGTAAAGAATCTGCCTGCAATGAGGGAAACCTGAATTAGATGCCTGATTTGGGAAGATCCCCTGGAGGAGGGAATGGCTACCCACTCTAGTATTCTGGCCTGGATAATTCCATGGTTTATAGTTTATGGTGTCTTAAAGAGTCGGACACAACTGAGGCACTATCACAGGAGGCTTGTACAAGGTTGATAGTATATCAGTCCCAAAAGGAAAGGAAGAAATGCATTCATTTATTCAGGTAAGTAGACTGAGTCTTCATATTTTTTGTTTTTAAAATTATTTAAGTAATACTTCCGTTATATTTCGTTGATGCTCCTAGTGAAAAGCATAATACAAGCCATGATTTAAAATGACAGACCTTGAAACAAATAAATTTTAAAAAGGCTAAGGTAAATATTGAAGGCAGAAGGAGAAAGGGACAACAGAGGCTGAGACAGTTGGATGACATCACCGACTCTATGGACATGAGTTTGAGCAATCTCAGGGAACTGGTGATGGACAGGGAAGCCTGGCGTGCTGTGATCCACAGGGTCACGACTGAGGACTGAACCGAAATGAACTGAAGGTATGTTTGAAAGGCTAATCAAAAGTTAAATTTCAAGTGATTACCCCTAAAAAAAAATTGCTTTGAAATAGAACAGTTATTTTGCAATTTATGAAAGATGGGTTCTAATCCTGTCACTGTCACTAATGAACTTTATGAGCTGAGACCTTTCCCACCCCTTCTGAACATTCCATAATCTACAACACTAATGATCAGAGTATAGGTTTTATCTCTTCCATTTAAAAGGCAAAATATTACAGCTGAATCTCCCAGACTGCCACCAAATTCTTCAAGAAAAAACACTGCTAAAGTCNGACCTTTCCCACCCCTTCTGAACATTCCATAATCTACAACACTAATGATCAGAGTATAGGTTTTATCTCTTCCATTTAAAAGGCAAAATATTACAGCTGAATCTCCCAGACTGCCACCAAATTCTTCAAGAAAAAACACTGCTAAAGTCACTTAAACACTTTTATGTGTGAACATAATTGTAAACACTTTTATGTGTGAACATAATTGGACACTTTTATTTTTTTATAAGAATCTCAGGCCTGTTAAGTTAGAGAATTCAGAATATAATCTCTTCACCTTCATTTCTTGCACTGAGAATATTTTGAAATTACATTCTGGTGGCCACCAAAAGTCTAACTGGACTTGTTCTTGTCAACAACATCCGCAGTGTTTATGTAGTTAGCATTTGTTTTCTGATTTATATGAAATAGAACTGCTATGGAAGTTATCCATTTATGAACATAGCTACTCTTCATGTACTCCCTGAATCTTCTGATTGCTTCTACTCTTTTCTATGGGTCCTTTTTTTTTTCTTTTCTAAAATACCTTGCCCAGAAGAATATTAAAAATGAGCAAACATGTATTATTTTTAAATTTATTTTTACTGAAAATAACACCAAACAAACCATGATTCTTCTTTGTGGAAAAAATGCAGAAAGACATACAATGAAATAAATTAAAGCTTCAGGCTCAGAACTAAGCCTCATATATAAGACATGCACCTAGGAAGCTATAAATCTGATATCTCAACTGGGAAAATTTAAAGTAATGCTGTTTTTTCCTTTTCTTTTCTTTTTTAACTACTATATGATTTAAGTGACAGGAAAGATGGCCAAAATATTCCTTTTTTTAATATATTTTTTTTTACTTTATTTTACTTTACAATACTCTATTGGCTTTGCCATACATCAACATGAATCCACCACAAAGTGCAGCCCAATCTATGTATTTTCCTGGAAAGTGAAAAGAATGTATACTATGAAGAAAATGTTCTGATAAAAGTGAAATTGATATTTGCTATTCTTTTCTTTTTTTTAATTGTGACTTAAAAATGGTAACTAAAGGTGTAAAATAGCAAAATTAAAACACTCAAGCTCATCTAACACCTAGCACATGTGGATTAAGTTTTAGCCTTATTCAAAATAAAAAGCATAATGTTATAGCCACCAGGGAAGCCTGTATATATTCTTAAATGTATATTATATGCATACATATGTGTGTGTGTGTATGTGTGTGTAGACAACCTACATACATATACATATAAAAATATATGTTTGCTCACATCTGTTTAATTTGTTTGTTTGTTTGTTTTTCTTTTTTTCTAGGCTCAAGATTGTATTTCCTACCCCTATATTTTACCTAGACAGTGCATGCAACTAATTTCAGCCAATGGAGGCAGAATGGCATGTCTCTTCATGGCCAAAGTTTTCAATTGCTAGTACAAGAACATTCTTGTGGAGATCATAAAAGCATGTGTTGAGATGTTTAAGCCACAGATGGAAGTCAATTCCCTTGGTAAATAACCCAGATGAACCTGCAGTAGATTTTGTATGAGCAAGGGAAAGTCTAATAATAATGATAATAACCCACAAACAAAATACTACAGCCTGTCAATTTAAAAAGAGAGGATTTTGCTGTGTTTGTTGTATTTATAAAGAACAAATGGCCTATATTAACTGAGATAATAACCATCATAAGAGTTTCCACTTTTAAGTATGTTTAGAGACTCAGTGTTAACACATGTGAGACAGCTCAACAGTAGGCTGGCTTAGTTTCAAGCAGCTCAAGAACACCACTCTCTGATATGATATATGCTTTTGTCTATAGCTACCATTATCATTGCTCTATGGAAATTTAAAATATGATTCTCACCACCTGGTAGGTCATTTTTATTCATCTAGTTGATTACCACGTGTTGACAAAATGGTAGGTATTATTTTCCTTTAGCTTTTCAATCAAAGCAAAGTAAATTTACTTAAAAAGTTTCAGATTTATTGTTCTTGTTATTTCCCCATTCTCTTTAATGTAAAATAAATGACATTTAATATGATTTATAAACAGAACTTCCTTTTGTTAACTTATAACTAATGTTATATATTTTTCAGAGATATTTGCTAAAAATCTGAATATCAGATTTAATGGGTCTTCTTATTTTGATCTTTACTTATATTGCAATTAAACTTCCTATGGAAAAATTAGAACTGTTTCAATTAGTATATCAACTGATACAATTTAGTATGACCTACTGATATACCATAGAACATGGAGAATCACAAGCTTTAATTTTTCAACATAACATTATATGAAAGTAAAAAATATTGAAAAAGAAAATCACTCTTAAATTCTCATCAAAGGTTCTGAGCAATTTTGAAGAGGCTACTCTTCCATGAANTGCCTTGATTCATGGACCTGACATTCCAGGTTCCTATGCAATATTGCTCTTTACAGCATCGGATCTTGCTTCCGTCACCAGTCACATCCACAACTGGGTATTGTTTTTGCTTTGGCTTCATCCCTTCGTTCTTTCTGGAGTTATTTCTCCACTGATCTCCAGTAGCATATTGGGCACCTAATGACCTAGGGAGTTCCTTTTTTGGTATCCTATCATTTTGCCTTTTCATACTGTTCATGGAATTCTCAAGGCAAGAATACTGAAGTGGCTTGCCATTCCCTTTTCCAGTGGACCACGTTCTGTCAGACCTCTCCATCATGACCCGCCCATCTTGGGTTGCCCCACAGGCATGGCTTGGTTTCATTGAGTTAGACAAGGCTGTGGTCCTAGTGTTATTAGATTGACTAGTTTTCTGTGATTATGGTTTCAGTGTGTCTGCCCTCTGATGCCCTCTTGCAACACCTACATCTTACTTTGGTTTCTCTTACCTTGGGCGTGGGGTATCTCTTCATGGCTGCTCCAGCAAAGCACAGCCCCTGCTCCTTACCTTGGATGAGAAAAACTAAAACAACATTGTAAATCAACTATACTTTAATAAACATTAATTTAGAAAACCTATAAAGATGAATGCATGCCATAGTACACTCATTCACACCCATACAGTGTACAATACCAAGAGTGTATCCTTAGGTAAACCATGTGCTTTGAGTGATTATGAGAAAAATGTACATTTTTTCTTTGTAAAAAAAAATTTTGACATTGTAATGAGTTACATCGATAATTAGGGAAGTTATGTATGTATGGAACTAAGGAGTATATGGGAAACTTCTGTGTCTTCATCTATATTTTATTATAAACCTAAAATTCCTTTAAAAGTAATTTTTTGAAAAATTACGTTGTATTATTTCAAGAAAGACCATGCATGATTTTTTAATTTTCATTTCATTTCAATTTCTTTGAATATTTCATCTCTTTGATGTTAAATGCCTATTCCCCTTATTAAAACCTGTTACAGGTGACAGATGGAAAGTGGAAGGATCAGTGGTAGAGTAGGAAGATCCTGAGTTCAACTCTTCCCATGAGAATATCAAAATTACAACCTCTTAAAGAATACCTATTGCTGAAAACAACCTGAAAATTTAGAGAAAATGTCCACAACTAAAGATACAAAGAAACCATAATCAGATATGTAAGAGGGGTCAAGACTCTGTCTAGTCAGGACCTACACTCCTGGTCCAGTAACCCATAAATTTCAGGAGAAACTTAGTAGGTTAGAGGGGCTGGCATAATATATTCAAAATGCTAAAAAGAAAAAGAAAACTTATATCCCCCCCTCCCAAATTTACCCAACAAAGTTATCATTTAGAATTAAAGGAGAGATAAAGAGTATCCCAAACAAATGAAATCTAAGAGTTTATCATCACCAAACTATCCTTATAAGAAATTTTAAAGGGCCTTATTTAAGTGGAGAGGAAAAGATTGTAACAAGAAACAAGAAAATATATGAAAGAAGTAGACTCTCTGGTAAAGGCACATATATAATAAAGGCAGTGGATCAGTTAAAAAAAAAAAAGCTAGTCTTAAGAGAAAAAACATCCAAAATTTAATTATAATTGCAATAAATATTTATGGAATAACAAAGCAAAAAAAATATTAAAAATGCAGTTGTTGTTGTTTAGTCATTAAGTCATTTCTGGCTCTTTTGCAACCCCATGGATCATAGCTCACCAGGTTCCTCTGTCCAGGGGATTTCCCAGGCAAGAATACTGGAGTGGATTGTCATTTCCTTCTCCAGGGGAACTTTACAAGCCAGGGATAGAAGCCACATCTCTTGTGTTGCTGGCAGATTCTTTACCACAGTCACCAGAGAAGTTTTTAAAATGTAGTAAGAGGAGTAAAAATGCAGGGTAATGAGAATTCATTTGCACTTAAAAGATTGACTTAAAATAATTACTCACACAGATAAATATATATAAAGACACATCCCTATCAAATGCACATGGTACATTGTCTAACATTAGTCCCATACTAGGTCACAAAACAAGTCTCAATACATTTAAGAGGACTGAAATCATATCAAGCATCTTTATACTATTGTGACCACAATAGTATAAAAGTAGAAATTAATTACAAAATGAAAAATGAAAACATATACACACACAAACACATGAAAATTGCTATATAATATGCTACTAAACAAACAATGGTTTACTGAGGAAATCAAAAAGTACCTTGAGACAGGAAAAAATGGAATCACAGCATCCAAAATCTATGGTATGCAATAAATGCAATTATAAGAGGGAAATTTATAGCAATACAAGTCTACTTTAAGAAGCAAGAGAAATCACCAATAAAGATCTAACATTTCTACACCTAAAGGAAGTAGAAGAACAAGCAAAGCACAAAGTTAGTAGAAGGAAAGAAATAATAAAAATAGATTAGAAATAAAACACAGATTAATAATTAGAAATATCAATCGGTGTAAGAGCTGGTTCTCTGAAAATATAAGCAAAATTTATAAACATTTGCCCAGACTCATCAATAAAGAGAGGATCTAAATAAATAAAAGATGAAAGAGAAGTTAAACTAACTTCACAGAAACACAAATATCCTATGCTTACTTTGAGCAATGATATACCAATAAATTGGACAGCTTAGAAAAAATGGACAAATTCCTAGCGAGAGAAAATTTCCCTAAGACTGAACCAAGAAGAAATAAAAACTAGATCAGTTACTAACAGTGAAATTGAATCAGTAATGAAAAAATGCTAACAAAAGACCAGCACCAAACAACTTCACAGGTAAGTTCTACCAGTAATAATTAAAGAAGAGTTAATCCCTTAAACTACTCCAAAAATTAAAGAGGAAGGGAAACTCGCAAAAATAAAACAACAAAACTACAAGCCAATATTCCTGATTATCATAGCTGCAAAAAATCCTTAAAAATTAACATACCAAATTCAGCAATGTAGTAAAAGGTTGATACATCATAAATAAATGATATTTAACCTAGAAATGCAAAGTTGGTTCAATATACCTAAAAATCAATCAATGTGATACATCATATTAACAAAATGAAGGATAAAAAAATCCTATCATCATCTCAATAAATGCAAAAAAACCTTTGACAAAATTCAACATCTATTTGTGACTTTAAAAAAAAGCTCAATATTGATATAAAGGAAATGCACCTCAACATAATAAAGACCTTATATAACAATACTCAGTATATAATCATACTCAGTGGAAGGAGGCTGAAGATTTTTTCTAAGATCAGTAACAAGAAAAGGATTATTACTTTTGTTACTTTTATTTAAAATAACATTAGTATTCCTAGCCATAGCTATCAGATAAGAAAAGGTGAGAAAGGTATCCAAATTGGAAAGGAAGAAGTAAAACTGTCAATATTTGTAGATATGTGATACTGTATATAGAAATCCCTGGAGACTAGTGATTGAAACTAATAAATGAATTTAGTGAATCTGCAAGATAGGAAATCATTATACAGAAGTCTGTTCCTTTTTCGTGCACTAACTGCAAATTATTAGAAAGATAAATTTTTGAAAAATCCCATTTGTAATTGCATCTAAAATAATAAAATACATATGTATAAATTTAACCAAGGAGTTGAAAGACTTGTACTCTGAAAACTATAAAATATTGATGAATTAATTTCATAAGACAGAAATGGAAAGATAGTCCATGTTCAATAATTGGACAATTATTATTGTTAAAATATCCATACCACCCACAATAATATACAGATTCAACGCAAAGCATTTAACACCACCAATGAGATTTTTCACATAAGTGCAAAAAATTACTCTAAAATTTATATGGAACCATAAGAGACCACAAATACCCAAAGTAACCTTAAGACAGAAGAACAGAGCTGGAGATGCATTATTCCCTGATTTTAAACCAAAATACAAAGCTATAGTAGTTAAAATGCTATGGTATTGATACAAAATCAGACAAATCAATGGAATAGAGTGTCCAGAAATAAATCCATGCTTATATGCTATTTTAACTTACAGCCAAGGAGCCAGGAAAATATATAAATGAAAGGCAGTCTCTCAAATAAAAAGTGTTTGGGAAACTAGACAGTTACATGAAAAAGAATGAATTTCTTGTTCCATACACAAAAATAAACTGAAAATGATGAAAGACTTGATTGTGGAAACCTGAAACCGTAAAACCCCTAGAAGAAAACAAGGCAATATACTCTTAGGCATCAGTCTTAGCAAATTCTGGGGGGTCTGTCTCCTCAGGCAAGGGCAATCAAAGGAAGCAAGCAAATGGAACTCATCAAATTAAAAAGATTTTACACAGAAAAGGAAACAATCAATAAAACAAAAAGGCAGCCTTCTGAATGGGAAACTATATTTGTTATACCTGATAACGGGTTAATATTTAAAGCATATAAAGAACCCATATAACTCAATATAAAAATACAGACATACCTATGGCTGATACATGAAAAAATGCTTAATATCACTGTGATTCATCTACTAAGTCATGGCAAGGATGTGTAGAAAAGTGAACTATTATGCACTGTTTGTGGGAAAATAAACTGCTGCAGCTACTATGGAAACAGTAAGAAGTTTCCTCAAAAGACTGAAAATAGAACTGCTATTATCATCCAGCCATTCCACTTCTGTGTGTTTATTTGAAAATTAAATTGCAGTATTATTTACAAAAGCCAACAATTTGAAGCAACCTAAGTACTCATGGAACTAACCTAAGTACTTATCGAGAGATGAATGGATAAAGATGCAGCTTATATGTGTACAATGTTATATTATTCAGCCATAAAAATGAATGAAGTATTGCCATTTTGACTCTTTAGGTTGACCCAAAGGGTATTAAGCTAAGTAAAGTAAGTCAGACTAAGTCAAATGCAGAGTGCAGTATCATTTCACTTACATGTGAGATTTAAAAACAAAACACATGGACAAACAAAACAAACCCATAAATTCAGAGAACAAAGAAATGTTTGCCACAAGGGTCGAGGGTGGGTGATGGGTGAAGTGGGTAAGGTAATTAAGGGTATATACTTTCATTTATAAAATAAATAAGTCATGGGTTTGTACTATACAACATATTGAATAGTCAATAGCATTTAAATAACTTCACATGAGAGTTACTAGACCTACTGTTGTGATCAATTTGCAATTATATATAAATGTTGAATTACTATGTTTTATACTTGAAACTAATATAATACTATAAGTTAACTGTAGTTCAATTAAAAGAAAAAAAAGAGGATGAATTTTAGTCCTAAAGCCAATTTCATGCTTAATGGGGAAATATTAGAAATATTCATGTTAATATCAGTACAAAATAAGAATGTCTTCTTTTATCTCTTTTTTAAAAGAGTTGTAATTAGAAATATATTAGGTTGCAAGTAATAGACCTGATTACATTTTTATATATATCTCAGACCACAAGAGATTAAGCTTATAGGGATTTTTCTCAAATAAGAAATCTGTGTAGAAGTGGCTGTTTTGGTTCAATATCTTTACAGTTTGGGAGCTGACCAAAAGTTGTGTAAGTTTAGTGTTTTGATATATATTGTGTCTGTCCTCCAAATCTGTTTTGTTTCACAAACTTAGCCTCTCACCAATAATATATGAAAACACCTATTCCTCCCAAACAAAACAAAACCTATTATAGGTTCCTTATATTATTCTTTATATAATTCTGACACTTGAGATTAAATGGTATTATTTCAGAGTTAGTATATAGCTCCAAACAAGTGATACAGAAATGAATAGATTATTTTAATTATCAGTCCACATGAACTCAATTTTTAATTATTTTGCATTTTTCCAAACATCTAGTTTTCTTTTGCTGTTGATGTCTTTTACAAAATAAACAGGTAAATTGTTAATGTGTTCCTCACACTTAAATCTAAGATTGATTATCATAGTTGATACTAATTCTCAGGGCTTCCATTACAATGTTTATATTTAATTTAAAATGTTCATTGAATAAAAATCATATAAAACTCAAATTTCAATTTACAATTCTGTACATTTATACATATCTTGCCATCTAAAAGATTATCAATTTCCAGAAGAAGCCAAAATAATATCTATGGAAATTTAACATAGAGTAAATCTACTACTGATGCTTATCAGTTGTGATATTGATACAGTGATGAGAAATGTTGCTTTAATAAAAGCAGCATTCAGGGACATGCTTGAGAATTGTACCTGAAACCCATAAGTTTGCCTAAAGCACAGAACTATACTTCTATTTGGGGCTTCCCGGGTGGCTCAGGGGTAAAGAATATGCCTGTGATGCAGAAGACTCCATGGGTTCAACCCCTGGGTCAGGAAGACTCCCCTGGAGGAGGACATGGCAACCCACTCCAGTATTCCTGCCTCAGAGAATCCCATGGACAGAGGAGCCTGTCAGCGTACAGTCCATAGAATCACAGAGAGTCAGACACTACTGAAACAACTGAGCATGCAGGCATCCTTCTATCTACTTTTAACCTTATGCTAAACTGTAGCAATCATAATAGGACAGGTATGAAAGGTTGGTTATATTTTAAAACACATGAAAATCAATACCTAATTAATAATCTATGATTATTAAAATTAAATAGATTCCTATAAATACTTTCTAGTGTATTTTTGTTAACATCTATGTATTCATTTTACCTTTTGGGAATGAATAATTTACAGATAAATTTAATGTTTCCCCAGTTAAATTTGTACAAAGGGTGATTTCCAGTTTTTTGATGGTCACAAGCAGTTAAGATGTAATTATCCTCATCCAAGCTTTTTGAAACATTACTGAGCATATGAATCACCTAAAGATCTTGTTGAGTTTGAGTGAACTCTTGTTGAGTTGGTGATGGACAGGGAGGCCTGGACTGCTGTGTTTCAAAGGGTCGCAAAGAGTCGGACACGACTGAGCGAATGAACTGAACTGAACTGAACTGAACTGAAAGATCTTGTTACACTGTAAATACTGACTCAGCAGGTCTAAACTATGTCCTAAGATTTTTTGTTTTACATAAGATCCCAGCAAGGTGCCCTTGCTATTTTTCCAGATCATATTTTAAGTAGCAAGATATAGTTCTGTGTGTCCAACACAGCAACAACTAACCACATGCTATTAAAGCACTTAAAATGTAATGAGCCTGAATTGAGTGAATTATGAAAAAGGCATAAAGAATTTTAAATCTCTCATTAATAATATTTATATATGTGAAATCATGTCGTGCCGACATATTAAAATTAATGTCACCTTTCTTATGTTGATTAAGAAATTTATTGTTATGTATTTGTTCCACATGGTATTAAATGGTGCTAGTTTAGTTTACGAAATTTGACTCCAAGTTCTTATGGGGAATAAAATTAATTTAGAGAAAAGTAGTTAAGATCTAGATTTTTTTTTATCCCTACCATGAAACAATCTGATACAAAAATCTCAGAGCTCAGGAATCCAAACAAACACACAAACAAATGAAAATGAAAGAATCTTTCATCAACTAAGATTTTATATAAAGATATAATTTAATTTCATCTTTAATGCTAAAAACACAGTTTGAGGTGCCTATAAAGACATGCCGATCACCACATCTGTTTTCAGAATGCTCAATCTATCAGTTGAATTTAGTTTGAAGATGTAAACAATTTCTGATATAACTGTGTGTCCTAGTGTCATTTATTTCATAATATTTTTCTATCTCATTATGTTATAGTGTCACTTGTAACTGTATTATTCCAAAGATGGGCTTAATTTTGACTTGTACAGCTTTAATTATAGTTTGCTTAATTGATACTGACAAACATATTGTATAACAAGTGCTCCTCTGTATTTTCATTTTTATATATTTTCTGTTCATTTGTATCTGTTTATTCTTCTAGTCTTTGATGAAATTTTAAACTATATTATTTTCCAAAGCTCAGTTCTCTCCCTGTTCTCTCCCACCTATCCAATTAGAAAGAAAGCAGTTTTGCACTTTGAATAAAATTGCATTAAAGTTACAAGGGAATAGAAAATAATTGACAATCTCATGTTGGTCATTGAATGCATTCAGGAACATGGCATAATTCTCTATGTCTTAAAAGTGATGGAAAATAAATATACATTTTAGAACCATTAGCATTAGTCACTCAGTCGTGTCCAACTCTTTGCCACCCCATGGAGTGTAGCCCACCAGGCTGCTCTGTCCATGTAATTCTCTAGGCAAAAATTCTGGACTGCGTTGACATTCCCTTCTCCAGGGGATCATCCCTACCCAAGGATCAGAACCATTAGATAGACATTTTACATAGGTCCTGTATAAATCATGTAGTAAAAGTTATAAAATTTGTATATTGTGGTTTTATCAGTGAATAGTATTTTTTCAGTAAAAATATTATTTATGTTTGTTGGAATGTAATAAGTCTACTGCATAAAATGTGAACTTGCATTCATATGTCTAGTCATGTAAGCCCATTCGTCTGGTATACATTGTCATGTGTGTGCATTCTCTTAAGTGGTTGTGCTTTTATGTACACTACTGTACAGTACTGTACAGTGTATAGCAGTAGTACTGTATTTTTTTTGTTATTGCTGTTGGTCTTGCTATGCAGCATGTGAGGTCTTAGTTCCCTGACTAGGGATCTAACTTGCTCCCCTTGCACTGGAAAAGTGCAAGATCTTAACAGCATCTTTATTTCAAGCCCGTAATGTCTGGAAGCAAGCTTAAAAGCAGTGGTATATAGCTGATTGTATTAGTTGGATACCTGGGCTATCTCTGATGGGCTTACAAACAAATTTGGACTTACAAATGTACTTTTGAAAAGGAACTCCAAGTATGTAGGGAATTTATTTGTACATGGAAACTTTGTGTTTTTTGCTGTTGTTCAATCACCCAGTCATGTCTGACTCTTTGCAACCCCATGGACTGTAGCATGCCAAGCCTCCCTATCCTTCAGCATCTCCCAAATTTTGCCATCTCCCAAAGTTTGCCATTACCCAAAGTTTGAAGTTCATGTCCATTGTGTTGGTAATACCACCCAGCCATCTCATCCTCTGGGGCCCTCTTCTCCTTCTGCCCTCAGTCTTTCCCAGCATCGGTGACTTTTCCAATAAGTCAGCTGTCAAAATCAGAAGATCAAAATACTCGAATTTCAGTTTCAGCATCAGTCCTTCCAATGAATGTTCAGGATTGATTTTCCTTAATATTGACTGGTTTGATCTCTTTGCTGTTCAAGGGATTTTCAGGAGTCTTCAGCACCAAAGTTTGAAGGCATCAATTCTTCATCACTCTGCCTTCTTTACTGTGCGGCTCTCACAACTGTACGTGACCACTGAGAACACTATAGAGACTTCTGTAGGCAGACTAATGTCTCTGATTTTCAACACACTGTCTAGGTTTGTCATACTTTTTCTGCCAAGAAGCAATCACCTTCTGATTTCATGCTGCAGTCAGTGTCCGCAGTGAATTTAAAGCCCAAGAAGAGGATATCTATCACTACTACATTTCCCTCTTCTGTTTGCCATAAAGTAACAGGGCCAGATGCCATGATTTTAGAGTTTTTTTTTTTTTTTAATGTTTAGTCTTAAGCTGGCTCTTTCACTCTCCTCCTTCACCCTCATCAAGAAGCTCTTTAGTTTCTCTTTGCTTTCTTCCATTAGAGTGGTATCATCCATATATCTGAGGTTGTTGCTGTTTCTCCCAACTATCTTGATTCCAGCTTGTAAGTCATCCAAACTGGTATATTTTTCATGATGTGTTCAGGATATAGGTTAAATAAACAGGGCTGCCCTGTCGTACTCCATTCTCTATCCTGAATCAATCAGTTGTTCCATACAGGTTTCTAACTGTTACTTTTTGACCCTCAAAAAGGTTTCTCAGGAGATAGGCAAGACGGTCTGGTATTCTCATCTGTTTAAGAGCTTTCCACAGTTTGTTATGATTCACACAGTCAAAGGCTCTAGCATAGTCAATGAAACAGAGGTAGATGTTTTTTTCTGGAATTCTCTTGCTTTCTCTATGATCCAGAAAATGTTGGCAAGTTGATCACTGGTTCCTCTGCCTTTTCTAAATCCAGCTAGGACATTTGTAAGTTCATGGAAGCTGCTGCTGCTGCTGCTTCAGTCGTGTCCAACTCTGTGCGATCCCATAGATGGCAGCCCACCAGGCCCCCCTGTCCCTGGGATTCTCCAGGCAAGAACACTGGAGTGGGGTGCCATTGCCTTCTCCAATGAATGAAAGTGAAAAGTGAAAATGAAGTCGTTCAGTCGTGTCCGACTCTGTGTGACCCCATAGATAGCAGCCCACCAGGCTCCCCCATCCCTGGGATTCTCCAGGCAAGAGTACTGGAGTGGGGTGCCATTGCCTTCTCCTCATGGAAGCTACTGATGTTTAAATATTGCTTCTGTTCTTGGCTACCTTATTGACTTCTTAAGAGTGAATATTTTCAGTGTGTGGATTATGTGAGAGATCACCATATTATTCACAACTGATCATAATTTGCCTTCCTTTTTAAAACTATATTTTAATTAGATAGGACATGAAAAGAACTTACATTTTTATGAGGTAATTTCTAAAACTTTTGTGTAAACATGAATAAAGAACATGAAATGTCTAACACAAGCAGCTATATATTAATGAACAAACACCCAACTCAGGCCATAACAGAAGGAACAGAAAAATAACCCAAGAAGTAAAAGGAAAGTTAGAAATGTATGAACTAGACACAAAAGCCACAGAAAGATCTAGAAATACCAATAATTGGTTCATCAAAAAAAAAAAAGAAACAACGGACATATAATAAATTTTTTCAAGGGAAAAAAACAGAAAACACAATCAATGTTGGTAATGAAAAGGTACATAAACTACAGTTAATATAAATTATAATAATAAATATTTAAGGCAATAAAAGTTAATCTTTAGGTGGAGTTGCCATGTTCCAAGAAAATGACACAAACAGAAAAACAAATGAAAGCAAAACTGTTAAAAACTCCAGATGACAATTTAGAAAACTAAATTTAACCTGAGATCAAAAACTTATTTCTCATACTAGACACAAAAACTGCATATCATATATTTTACTATGTTAAGTCTAAGACCATAAAAGTGAAAATACATACATATATATGAAAGGTAAAATTTTCATTCAAAATATATATGGAAAATTTTAATGTGAAAAGCAGAAAACATGATTAATATACAAATATATAAATAGAAATTTAAGAGAAGAGGAAGCACTGATGATCTTTAAACACATGTGATGTTTTTCAACTTTTAGGAGACTTTAAAAAATGACAAGTTATANTTCAAAATATATATGGAAAATTTTAATGTGAAAAGCAGAAAACATGATTAATATACAAATATATAAATAGAAATTTAAGAGAAGAGGAAGCACTGATGATCTTTAAACACATGTGATGTTTTTCAACTTTTAGGAGACTTTAAAAAATGACAAGTTATATCACAGTGAGATATCTCTTCACTATTTCCTGGTGAAGCTCAAGGTGTATCTACCTAATACATCAACTCCTCTATAAATTTTTTGTACATGCCCACTAGGAAAATAGTATATATTTATAGTATCACAATTCAGAATGACCAATGGAATGCTCAGTGAAAATGTAAATGAATCTCCAATAACAAGTTTGTACAAAAGAATGGATTCACCGATTTAATTTGGTATGATTCCATTTATTTAAAGTTCAAAATGAGCAAAGATTAACTAACATGAAATCACTTTTTCCAGATATCTTTCTCTTGTGTGGTTCCTGGTTAAGTTGAGCTATAATGGAACTTTTCATGAGATTTAAAAATATATCAGGAGTCATTATTTCTGAAGGACACCCTAGGTTAGGCCAGTGAGGGATAAAAGCAAAGGTCCTGGCAGGGCGCTCTTTATGGAGGGTCAGTCCTACTGAAAAATAGCATTCCAGGTCCACTGCAGACACCTGGCTGCAAACTCACAGAGGCAAAGCCCCAAGAGCCAGTAGCTTTCCTTTGACTATTGTACCAGCCCTCTTTGTGACTGAACTCTAGCTGTTGGACATGCCTTGCTTCCTGCAGACTCTGATATGTTAGTAATACCAAACATGGTAAATGATTTTTTTTCTGATCCTTTTTGGAGTTCTTTACTTCCTCTTATGATTGTATAAGGTCCAATTCTTATAATAAAATTCATTTTCCATAATATCCATAGTGGTTTTCCTTCTCTATTTGAAGCCTTACTAATCAACATATATATGTAATTTTAAAACTATGTAGAAAAAGTGGTTATAATTAATATAAACTTGGGACTGTGGTTATTCTTCAGAAAAGAAGGAAGGGTCATACTGGGACAGGCTCATGGAACACTTTGGACATAATACCAATACTCTATACATGTACCTTGTCCTAAAGGGGGAATATTTTATATAATTTTTGTTTTATTCTTGTATTTAAAGCATTCACATATTTTTATATGGTATTTTTATATTATATATTACAACTCATTCATACATTGACAAGTAGAAGTCTACTGTTTACTGTCTGGAAAAAAAAAATTTTAATGGTCCAGTAAGAAAGAAAAAAATCTAAGAATAACAGAACAAATTGCAATTGTGACATCTTTGAAATTCAGACTAATCTATGCAATTACTGACTCAAGGTCTCTATATGGATATCTAATAACAATTTCAAACTTAAACTGTGCTCAACAGGGACTTCTCTGGCAATCCAGTGGTTAAGACTCTGCCTTCTAATAACTTGGGCTGCTGGTTCAATCCCTGGTCAGGGAGCTAGGTTCCCACATGTCTTGCTGCCAAAAAACCAAGACATAAAACAAAAGCGATATTGTAACAAACTCAATAAAGATGTTAAAAAAAAAAAAAACCTGTGCTAAATACAACACTTTATTTCAATCCTTCCTACATGCAAATTCTATTCCTCCTTCATAACACACTCTTGACCAAGTAATTTTCTATTTGGTTAATATCAACTGTATTCTGGTTGCCACCAGTAACTATTGGTGGCTCTACCTTCAAATACATCTGGAATGTATCTTTAGACTTTTCTGTGACCAAGTGTAAAACCACATCATCTCTTACTCTGACCATGGCAATAGTTTCCCAGCTATTCTATCTCAGTTCATTTTGGTCCCACAGTCCTAGTCTACTTTATACACAGTGGTTTAAATCTTCCTTTAAAAACAGAAAGCAGCTAATGTTTCTCTTTTCTGAAAATCCTTGACTTTAATTTGAACTAAATTATTGGAATCTCTGACTTTGGAAAACACTAACTAATATACCAACTTTTCCCTTTGCAGAGAAATTCTCCGACATACTTCCTTCTTATATAGATCTCAGTATTGCTTTCTGAGGAACCCAATCTGAGACTGTCTAAACCCTGGGCATGCACTAAACATCATTGATAAATTTCTTAGCTATTATAGTTCTTTAAAGGAAATAAATATATCTTAAAATATTAAATTGTCTCATCCTATACAAAAGTATATGCAATGTAAATATCTTGAACAGTATCTTTCAATGTTCATGACTATTAAACCTGCTAATTCTCTGGCTTTTGGACTTTATTCATTTTATATTTCATTCACTAAAAAGATCATCTTATTCTCCTTTTAATCATCTTCTAGATAATATTCATTCACATTTATCTCCTAATCCTACTAAATTTGTCATTGCCAATCATGGCCTTATAATTTATATTTCTGTAAAAATTTATAAAATCTAAAACAAATTCAGCTCAGTTCAGTTGCTCAGTCATTTCTGACTCTTTGTGACCCCAAGGAATGTAGCATACCAGGCTTCCCTGTCCATCACCAGCTCCCAGAATTTACTCAAACTCATGTCCTTTGAGTTGGTGATGTCATCCAACCATCTGATCCTCTGGTGTCCCCTCTCCTCCCACCTTCAATCATTCCTAAAATCAGGGTCTTTTCCAATGAGTCAGTTCTTTGCATAAGGTGGCCAAAGTATTGGAGTTTCAGCTTCACCATCAGTCCTTCTAATGAATATTCAGACTGATTTCCTTTAGGATGGATTGGTTGGATCTCCTTGTAGTCCAAGTGACTCTCAAGAGTCTTCTTCAACACCACAGTTCAAAAACATTAATTCCTCGGCACTCAGCTTTCCTTAAAGTCCAACTCTCACATCCATACATGATTCCTGGAAAAATCATAGCTTTGCTAGATGGACCTTTGTTGGCAAAGCAATCTCTTTGCTTTTTAATATGCTGTCTAGGTTCGTTATAGCTTTTATTCCAAGGAGCAAGAGTCTTTTAATTTCATGGCCAAGGTCACCATCTGCAGTGATTTTGGAGCCCCAGAAGATAAAGTCAGACACTGTTTCCATTGTTTCCCCATCTAATTGCCATGAAGTGATGGGACCAGATGTCGTGATCTTAGTTTTCTGAATGTTGAGTTTTAAGCCACCATTTTCACTCTCTTCTTTCACTTTCATCAAGAGGCTCTTTAGTTCTTTGCTTTCTGCCATAAGGGTGATATCATCTGTGTATCTGACATCATTGATATTTCTCCCGGCAATCTTGATTCCAGCTTGTGCATCATCCAGCCCAGCATTTCCCATGATATATTTTGCAAAAAAGAAGGGTGACAATATACCGTCTTGATGCACTGCTTTCCTGATTTTGAACCAGTCTGTTGTTCCATGTCCAGTTCTAAATGTTGCTTCTTGAACTGCATACAGCTTTCTCAAGAGTCAGGTCAGGTGATCTGATATTCCCATCTCTTTAAGAATTTTCCACAGTTGGTTGTGATCCACACAATCAAAGGCTTTGGCATAGTCAAGAAAGCAGAAGTAGATGTTTTTCTGAAACTCTTGCTTTTTCAATAATCCAACAGGTGTTAGAGATTTGATCTCTGGTTCCTCTGCCTTTTCTAAATCCAGCTTGAACCTCTGTAAATTTACAGTTCATGTACTGTTGAAGCCTGGCTTGGAGAATTTTGAGCATTATTTTGCTAGTGTGTGAGATGAGTGCAATTGTGCAGAGTTTTGAAATCTGACCCTTCCAGTTTGTGGCCACTGCTGATTTTCCAAATTTGCTGGCATATTGAGTACAGCACTTTCACGGCATCATCTTTTAGGATTTGAAATAGCTCAACTGGAATTTCACCACTCCCACTAGCTTTGTTCACAGTGATGCCTCCTAAGGCCCATTTGACTTTGCATTCCAGGATGTCTAGCTGTAGGTCAATGTTCACCTCTTTGTGGTTATCTGGGTCATTAAGATCTTTTTTTTTTTACAGTTCTGTGTATTCTTGCCACCTTATCTTAATATCTTCTGCTTCTGGCAGAACCACACTCTTTGGGTCCTTTATTGTGCCCATCTTTGCATGAAATGTTCCCTTGGTATCTCTAATTTTCTTGAAGAGATACCTAGTCTTTCCCATTCTATTGTTTTCCTCTATTTATTTGCATAGATCACTGAGGAAGACGTTTTTATCCCTTCTTGCTATTCTTTGGAACTCTGCATTCAAGTGGGTATAGTCTTATTTCTGACCCCATGGACTATAGTTCCCATGGAATTCTCTAGGCCAGAACATTGGAGCGGATAGCCCTTTCCCTTTTCCAGGAGATCCTCCCAACCCAGGGATCGAATCCAGGTCTCCCACATTGCAGACAGATTCTTTACCAGCTGAGCCACAAGAAAAGCCCCCCAATAAAGCATAAAACAAATTAGATCCTCCCATTAAAACTATGCTTTTAAAATAGTGAATAAATTAATATATTGGCTATCACTATGAAAAGTGTTTGTTTCTCAATCCTGTCATACTCTTTGGAACCCCATGGACTATAGCCCACCTGACCCCTCTGTCCATGGAATTCTTTAGGCAAGCATACTTGATTTGGTAGCCATTCCCCTCTCCAGGGGATCTTTCCAACCCAGGTCTCCTGCACTGCAGGCAGATTCGTTACCACCTGACCCACCAGGGAAACCCTGTGTATCACTATAAAATTGTTCCAAGATAACCTGTAGAGGTTTCTGTAGTTTTATTTATTTATATTTTGGGGGAAAGGGGCACTGGATTAAAGACATAGAAAAGATTGTGAAAGCAAAAGACAAAATGACTACTTTCTCATTTTGACTAAGTATTTATAATAGTGCTCATATCAAATATACACTTCCTATATATATATATATATATACATACCAATATATATATATAGGCTCTTTAGTTCTTTGCTTTCTGCCATANGGAGTCAAGATTGCCCCTCAGATATGCAGATGACAACACCCTTCTGGCAGAAAGTGAAGAAGAACTAAAGAGCCTCTTGATGAAAGTGAAAGAGGAGAGTGAAACAGTTGGCTTAAAGCTCAACATTCAGAAAACGAAGATCATGGCATCTGGTCCCATCAGTTCATGGCCAATAGATGGGGAAATAGTGTTAGACTTTATATTTTTGGGCTCCAAAATCACTGCAGATTTTGATTGCAGCCATGAAATTAAAAGACACTTACTCCATGGAAGAAAGTTATGACCAACTTAGACATCATATTAAAAAGCAGAGTCATCACTTTGTCAACAAAGGTCCGTCTAGTCAAGCCTATGGTTTTTCCTGTGGTCATGTATGGATGTGAGAGTTGGACTATAAAGATGACTGCTGGAGAATTGATGCTTCTCAACTGTTGTTGGAGAAGAATCTTGAGAGTCCCTTGGACTTCAAGGAGATCCAACCAGTCCATCCTAAGGGAAATTGGTCCTGGGTGTTCTTTGGAAGGACTGATGTTAAAGATGAAACTCCAGTATTTTGGCCACCTGATGAAAAGAGCTGACTCATTACAAAAAGACCTTGATGTTGGGAAAGATTGAAGGCAGGATGAAAAGGAGACGACAGAGGATGAGATGGTTAGATGGCATCACAGACTCAATAGACATGAGTTTGGGTAAACTCTGGGATTTGGTAATGGATAGGGAGGCCTGGCGTGCTGAGGTTCATGGGCTTGCAAAGAGTCCAACACAACTGAGCAACTGAACTGAACTTGAATTGCCTTGCAACATTGTGTTGTGTTTTGCCATACATCAACTGAATCAGCCATATGTTCCCTCCCTCTTGGACTCCCCCCAACTTCCCACCCTACCCCTCTAGATTGTCACAGAGCTCCCTGTGTTATACAGCAAATCCCCACTGGCTATCTGTTTTGCATATGGTAATACATTTGTTTCACTGCGACACTCTGAATTTTTCCCACCCTCTCCTTTCCCCACTGTGTGTACAAGTCTGTTTTCTGTCTGAATCTCTGTTGCTGCCCTGAAAACAGGTTCATCAGTATCATTTTTTTCTGGATTCCATACATATGTCTTAATATATGATATTTGCTTTTCTCTTTCAGATTTACTTCAAGAAGTAAGTCATATCTGCTTTTCCTCCACCCTCTAATCTCAGTCTACATTCTTAAAGATGTCAAAATCCATGTAGATAATCTTTCTAGTACTCCAAGCTCTCATGTTTTAATTACCTCAATCCCAATTGGCTTTGCCTTCTTCATATCTTATCCAAGAGTAATACTATTGTTTCTGTCACCATCAGTAACTGTATCTTCAGAGTTCACTTTCTGTAAAGACCCTACTTTACACATTATTCCTTTGCATTCAAAGTTTATGCTTTGTTTTCCTTGTCTGCTCTAACCTCACATTCTTGTTTTCCTCCTGATTCAGTGTAGATTGGAAAATTCCACTCACATTTGGATATACACTTTGAACTTGTCTCTCCTTCCACCACACTTCTCCAGCAGATGGTTAACCCCAATTATAAACAGCCCTCGAATAACATTTTACTTTTGCTCAAACAGTAGAAAATGTCTGTAGAGAAACATACATCCATCTGGTCTGTCTTTAAGAAATCTCATGTGGGCCCTCAGTGCTACTTTGAAACCTATTTTATTTTTATTCTCACTCTCTCTCAGATAAATATTTTGTATCATACCTCTCTCTTCAGATGTAATAATCCTTGTCTCTAAGTCTTTCTCATGGAGTAAGCACATCTGAGAAATTAGAAGTCACCAGAGAATTTTCTCACTTTAATCCAGGCTTTGTATTGTTTTTCTATCTGTTGCCACATACTCTGTCTGCTTCCTATTGAAATGGAAAAACTACCCTTGGTCCCATATAAGGACCTCACTTTATTATCTGGCTAATACATTCTTTTGCCTTCTATAGGTCTTTTCTAGGCATTCCTTTTTAACTATTAAACCACCAAAAGTCTTCTTTAATTGCATCATTCCCTTGTCATATAGTTCAGTTCAGATCAGTTGCTCAGTCATGTCCGACTCTTTGTAACCCCAAGGACCACAGCATGCCAGGTTTCCCTTTCCCATCACCAACTCCCAGAGCTTGCCCAAACTCATGTCCATCAAGTCAGTGATGCCATCCCACCATCTCATCCTCTGTCGTCCCCTTCTCCTCCTGCCTTCAATCTTTCCCAGCATCAGGGTCTTTTCTAATGAGTCAGTTCTTTGCAAAATGTGGCCAAAGTATTGGAGCTTCAGCTTCAGCATCAGTCTTTCCAATGAATATTCAGGACTGATTTCCTTTAGCATTGACTGGTTGGACCTCCTTGCAGTTCAAGAGACTCTTGAGTCTTCTCCAACACTCCAGTTCAAAAGCATCAATTCTTCAGCACTCAGCTTTGTTTAAATCCAACTCTCACATCCATACATGACCATGGGAAAAACCATAGCTTTGACCAGATGGACCTTTGTAGGCAAAGTAATGTCTCTGCTCTTTAATATGCTGTCTAGGTTTGTCATAGCTTTTCCTCCAAGGAGCAAGCGTCTTTTAATTTCATGGCTGCAGTCACCATTTGCAGTGATTCTGGAACCAAAGAAAATAGTCTCTTAACTGATTCCATTGTTTTCCCATCTATTTGCCATGAACTGATGGGCCATGATCTTAGTTTTTTGAATACTGAGTTTTAAGCCAGCTTTTTCACTCTTATCTTTCACTTTCATCAAGAGGCTCTTTAGTTCCTCTTTGCTTTCTGCCATAACGGTGGTGTCATCTGCATATCTGAGATTGTTGATATTCTCCTGGCAAGCTTGATTCCAGCTTGTGCTTCATCCAGCCCAGCATTTCACACAGAGTACTCTGCATGTAAGTTAAATAAGCAGGGTGAAAATATAAAGCTTCACGTGTGCAATTTTGAACCACTCCATTATTTCACATCTGGTTCTCACTGTTGCTTCTTGACCTGAATACAGATTTCTCAGGATGCAGGTAATGTGGTCTGGTATTTCCATTTCTTTAGAATTTTCCAGTTTGTTGTGATCCACACAGTCAAAGGCTTTAGCACTGAAGTAGAAGCAGATATTTTCCTGGAATTCTCATGCTTTTTCTGTGATCTGATGGATGTCGGCAATTTGATCTCTGGTTTCTCTGCCTTTTCTAAATTGAGCTTGAACATCTGGAAGTTCTCAGTTCAAGTACCATTGTAGCCCAGCCTGGAGAGTTTTGATCATTACTTTGCTAGAATGTGAGATGCATGCAATTGTGGGATAGTTTGAACATTCTTTTGCACTGCCTTTCTTTGGGACTAGCATGACTTTTTCCAGTCCTATGACCACTGCTGAGATTCCATATTTGCTGGCATATTGAATGCAGCACTTTAACAACATCACATTCAGCATTTGAAATAGCTCAGCTGGAATTCCATCACATGCACTAGCTTTGTTTGTAGTGATTCTTCTCATGGCCCACTTGACTTCACTCTCCAGGACGTCTGCCTCTAGATGAGTGATCAAACCAGTGTGGTTATCTGGGTCATCAAGATCTTTTTTGTATATTTATGTGTATTGTTGCCACCTTTTGTTAATATCATCTGCTCCTGTTAGGTGCATGCTATTTCTGTCCTTTATTGTGCCCACTGTTGCATGAAATGTTCCCTTGTTATCTCTAATTTTGTTGAAGAGATTTCTATCCTTCCCCCTTCTATTATTTTCCTCTATTTCATTTCGATTATTACTTCAGAAGGCTTTCTTATTTCTCCTTGTTATTCTTTGGAACTCTGCATTCAGAGTTCATATAGGCACACTGTTATTTAGGCCAGTAAAATACACTCTCTGATACTCATGACCTAATCAGTATATTTCCATATTTCTTGCTCTTCTTTAGGGAAATTCAGTTTCAAAGATATGATCCACTGCCCTAGTTTTTGAGTCACCTACTAGTTTCTGCTCCACTCCAAATTGGTATCTATTCCCAAATTTTGTCAGGTAACCAAAGCACCCATGACAAGCTTTTGTGTATCATTTACCAATATATAAATCGATAGCTTATTCTTGACTTCACTGGTTCTACAATTTGCCTTGGGAAAGTGATCAATGAGGTATAAGAGATGTCTGAGAATAGAAACTGCTTCATGGGCTTCCCTAAAACAGATTTCATGTGCATCACTTGATGGTTCATAAACCAAAGATAAAATGCCTCCTATGCAGCCTAGAGAGGACCCTGGAGAGCTATGGCTGGAAATCTCTCAGGTCACCAATGATTGCCTGTGTATTCTTTCTCTCTGCAGTTGTACTGCATTTTTTAACTTTACTAAAGCTTTAATAAGTAATCAATCTGTGACTTCTTGTGAGTACTTTCAAATATTCAATCCTGTATAACCAGTGCACACAATTCTGTGAAAATTTTATTTCATTTTCTGTACATGAATATAGTTTAAGTCATAAAATACTTTTTAGTGCTGTTTTTTTAAAAAAAAGCTTGTAAAGCATTACTTTAGGTCATTTTCCAGTCCCATGATTTTAAATACCATTTATATGTGGTGACTCTCATATATATATCTTTAACTGCTTCCCTAAATTCAAAATTTGCATGATACAATGAATACTTGATATTGGATATACAATGTGCATTTAAAGTACAGAATATCTTAAACTTTTGATTTCCTTCTATCAACTTTTGTTTCTGATAATGTTTTTTTTTTTTTTTTCCCCATATCATTACATCGTCATTCAACCTGTGGTGCTAGAGAATACTCTTGAGAGTTCCTTGGGTAGCAGGGAGATCAAACAAGTCAATCCTAAAGGAAATGAACCCCGAATATTCATTTGAATGACTGATTCATAAACTCCAATACTTTGGCCACCTGATGTGAAGAGCCAACTCATTGGAAAAGACCCTGAAGATGAGAAAGGTTGAAGACAAGAGGAGAAGGGGTGACAGAGAATGAGATGATTAGATACAATTACTGATTCAACGGACATGAGTTTGAGCAAACTCTGGGAGACAGTGAAGGACAGAGAAATATGTCATTCTGCAGTCCATGGTATGGCAGAGTCGGACAGGACTTAGCAACTGAACAACAACAACACATCATCATTCATCCTATTGCTTAGGAATAAAGAAAAAAAAGAGGAAGAACTAAGAGTCACCTTTTCTTTATCGACTCTGTCAAATCTATCAGCAAAATAGTTAGAATTTGGTTCAAAATATATCTCAAATGTAATAGTTGACTCCACTAACCCTGATATTGTACTTGGCCAGTTAACTATCATCCCCTACCTGGGCCACTATAGTCTCCATATTCCCATTATTTTCAAGTGTAGCACATGCTTTGCTGTGCTGCCTGGATTTCCCTTCTAACTATGACATTTATTTTCCCTAGCTGCTTGGAACACGGGCAATTGGTGGCTTAGGCTTGTGTTCCTCTTTTATCACTGCCTTTAGCCAAAAGTAGGTGTCTTGCTTTCAGAGCTTTCTGCTCTGAGAATACAAAGGTACAAAATACCACTTTCAACTTTGGAACAGCTGAGAAGGGCCAGTTCCCAAGTTCCATGTGGGATTGTCCAAAGACTTTGCTGCAAATTTATTACAGTCTAAATTCTCCCTTACTCCAGTCCTGCTTCTCTCATTTTTTTTTTTCCCCTAAAGAACCAAACATATCATTTTAGAACCATTTATATATCTTTCCATTAAAATCAAATCAAGTCAGTTCTCTGTTCAAATATCCAAAATCTTTCTAGCATACTCACAAAAAGGTACTTGATATGAGTTTTAAGGTCTTGAACAACAATGACTCAGATGCTCTCTCACATATTATTATTTTTTTTAATTTCCTTTTTCACTCATTCTTTTCAAAGCATTCTAGCCACATCAATTATTTAATTATTTATTTTCTGGAAAAATTCTTTTTTGTGTTAGGGTCATTGCACCAGCTGTCCCCTCTGGCATCAAGGATGGTGAATGTTCATCTTTGATCTTCAGAGGTTTAGGGCCTGTCATTTTAGAATTTAACTTCAGTATAATCTAGCTCCCTTAGAGAGTTCTTCTTTGACTACAGAAACATCCTCCCGTGTCTTTTCTATCATGTTCTGCTTTGATTTTCTACATAGCATTCATTGCTAGAGTATTTTTCATTCTCTGTTTTTATTGATTTATGGAAGTATGTGTGTATGTGTGTATACATGTATTTAGTTATTTTTATGCCTCTCCCAAGTGGAATGGAAAATGCATAAAAACAGAAACCACACCTATTGTCTTCATTCTTATATCTCTAGTTTATAGAACATGACCAAAATCTTTGTAGTCTGACAATAATTATGGTGGATCAATATGTTACATATTGGTTGACTATAACATATATTAATAAACTCTTTCTTGGCTTGATTAATATACTGCCTGATGTCAGTATAACCAAAATTGGTTTCCTTAATAATATGTCTTAGGCTGGGCTTCATGGAAGTCAACCCCGAGAGGGAGCTTTGTGTGGAAGTAATTTATTAGTTCCCAGGAAAACTTAGTAGAGGAGAAGAAAATAGAACAGAATGAGAACCAGTCAGGCAAGGAAATAATATCAGCTAAAGTCCCTGAGAGGGTACCAATGATTCAATCATACAAGAGTGCCTTGGAAACAGTGCAAGTCTCATCTTGGAAGTCTCCCAAACAGTAATCAGAGAGCTGAGTATTAATACTCAGCTGAGAGGTGAGGACCTCTCAGGCTTCAGTTATAATTTGCTAATTGTGACATAAATTCCTGTTCACTTGTACAAAACATACAAACAAAAAGGATGGTGGCAAACTGAGGACAGCTCTTCAACACAGAGAAATGAGGACAGATTCAAATAAGTGAAAAGATGCCCTTGGCAAAAGGATTTGAAATGATATAGGTGGAGCCCTAATGGCATCTCCTATAATAGATTCTTTTCATAGGAGATTAAAAATACATAAAGAGCCAGTTTTCCTTAACTAAATTTACAAATTCAATTAAAAGCCTACCAAAAAACTACAGTGTGGAACTAATACACATATAAACAGTTTCAAAAATAAACAATACTTATAGTCCTGCTATAGATGGCAATTTCCTTCATTTTAAAGATGATGATTAATCAGTGGGAGGGAGAGATTGTCTTTAACAACTATAGTTGGAAGCAAGGAATAGCCATATGAAACAAAGCTAAATTTGATCCTGCCTACTGCATTGCTTATTTCAAGCCAGAGCAAAGATAAAATATTAAAATATATTGATAACATTGATGCATTAGTAGAAAGTATGAGTGAGTGGTCACCTAACATTTTGGGGCCTTAATGACACACTCCATAGAAACTAAAAACCATATACCCTGAAAATTCAACTACATTATATCATAAATAATCTACATAAAATTAAAACCAAATGGTAAGATATTTGAAGGCATTGCATTGAGAAATTTAAAGGTCCATTAATGCAATGTAAAATTATTAATGTGCATTGTATAGTGCTTTATCTTGCCTTCTTCATCAAAAAAGTGACTATGAATGAATATTTCAGGTAATTCATTTTTGTTCCCTCTCATAAGATGTCAAATGACATTGTCTGGAAGAAAGAGATTTTTTTCTCTACCCTTCCAGGTTCTTGTGGCTGAGCTAAGACTTAAATTGACATGAGACAAGTTAAAAGGAGAAACTAAAACAAAAGTTTAATACCATGTGTACATGGAGGAGACCCAAGTATACTGAGTAACTCAACAAAATGGCTGAACATCTTACTTTAAATGCCAAAAAGAGAGAAGGTTGTCATAGTGGTTTGGGACCTCAAAGATGAAGAAGGCGATTTATATAGAGACAAAAAAAGCAAAATGTTTGGTGATTAATTATTTGCTTGACCATTCAGACACAATTTGACACAGATGGATTCTAACAGACTTAGATAGGTTCCTTCATGCCTCCCACACCTAAATTTTACTACAGTGATGTATGGAGATGGCTCCCTTCCTGGAACACGTTCTCTCTCTCTACATTCTTTTAGGCAGTTGAGGAAGGTCAACATTTCTGGCTGTCTTTGGGACCTTGAATGTTTTCAGTTTGAAATAATCCAGACACCAACAAGATACTGTGCGGTAGCACATTTTTCTCCCCTACCTCACCGAATTCAATTTTTATTGATTTTCCTCATTGAAAGGAAGGGAAATCCAAGGGCCTGTTCAAAACTGCTAAAAACAGCATTTATTTCCCTTTCTAAAGAATACTGTCTCCTCAATTTTTTTTCTGCTTTCCAGACTGCACATGAATACACAAGCATATGCACATTTTAGTTTATGCACATACATATGCATCACTGTAAGTTAAAAATTAAGAATGTCATAGGGGAATAGTTAAAGGCAATGAGAAAGTGTTGATTAAAAAGGAGGGGCCTGTGGGGGAAAACAATTACATGACAATATCTGAAGGTTAGAAATGTTGAAAAGGCAATTGTCTTGCATTAGGTTGTCACAGAAAAAAGGACTGTGCTGATAAAACTAAATTATGTGTAAGTGAATTTTTCTTAAATATTTTCATTAAAAAGTGAGTCATCATCATCACTCATTCATATAACTTTGAAAAGTATTTGTCTTCTAATCAGGGATGATATCGAGGTGAACAAAATAGACATAAAACTTTCTTCATGAAGCTTATTTTCAGGAATGGAGAATTTACTTGTCAGAGTTACGTTATAATAAACCAATCAATCTTCACTGAGTGCCTCTTATGTAAAAATAACTATAATATCTCTCTCTACTTCCAAAAATTGGCACTGTATTTGCACATTCATCAGCAGTTATCATCTTGCTGGAAACATGGAGTTTCTAGTCCTTATGAAAGGGAACACTACAGCATTGTTATGTTGGAAGAACACTGGAAACGTGGCCTTAGAAAATTTGAGATTCCCTAGGCATCCAGTCTCATCACTTCATGGGAAATAGATGGGGAAACAGTGGAAACAATGTCAGACTTTATTTTGGAGGGCTCCAAAATCACTGCAGATGGTGACTCCAGCCATGAAATTAAAAGACGCTTAGTCCTTGGAAGGAAAGTTATGACCAACCTAGATAGCATATTCAAAAGCAGAGACATTACTTTGCCGACTAAGGTCCGTCTAGTCAAGGCTATGGTTTTTCCTGTGGTCATGTATGGATGTGAGAGTTGGACTGTGAAGAAGGCTGAGTGCCGAAGAATTGATGCTTTTGAAGTGTGGTGTTGGAGAAGACTCTTGAGAGTCCCTTGGACTGCAAGGAGATCCAACCAGTCCATTCTGAAGATCAGCCCTGGAATTTCTTTGGAAGGACTGATGATAAAAGCTGAAACTCCAGTACTTTGGCTACCTCATGCGAAGAGTTGACTCATTGGAAAAGACTCTGATGCTGGGAGGGATTGGGGGCAGGAGGAGAAGGGGATGACCAAGGATGAGATGGCTGGATGGCATCACTGACTCNTGGTTTTTCCTGTGGTCATGTATGGATGTGGGAGTTGGACTGTGAAGAAGGCTGAGCGCCAAAGAATTGATGCTTTTGAACTGTGGTGTTGGAGAAGACTCTTGAGAGTCCCTTGGACTGCAAGGAGATCCAACCAGTCTATTCTGAAGGAGATCAGCCCTGGGATTTCTTTGGAAGGAATGATACTAAAGCTGAAACTCCAGTACTTTGGCCACCTCATACGAAGAGTTGACTCATTGGAAAAGACTTTGATGCTGGGAGGGATTGGGGGCAGGAAGAGAAGGGTACGACAGAGGATGAGATGGCTGGATGGCATCATGAACTCGGACGTGAGTCTGAGTGAACTCCGAGAGATGGTAATGAACAGGGAGGCCTGGCGTGCTGCAATTCATGAGGTCGCAAAGAGTCGGACATGACTGAGCGACTGAACTGAACTGAACTGAGTTAACACTTTCTTTTTTTTTCTTTCCCAACTGGTGTTTAATAAAAATCTAACTAATTTCCTGGTCCTGTCTTAGGCAGTGGAGGATGGAGACTGAATCACACTCCTTCTTTAGGGAAGTGCACAGACTGATGCCAGGGCAAGGGGCCTTCACATTTACAAATGATTTTGTCATTTATCATGTCTTTCATCCTCAAAGCAACTTTCTGAGATACACTGTTACCCTTCTTTTACAATGAAAAATTGAGACTCAGCAGTGTTTACTGAGGTGCTGTCTCTGATGGCAGAGCTCGTGGTCTTTCCACACTGGTTCTCAGGGGGCCACCTTTGGGAGCTGGGCTGAGCCCAGCCTAACAGATCCTCTGGAATGAATAGGACTGGGTCCTGGAGTAGGACCCCCTCAGCCCTCCTGCCCTTTTCAGTGCACGTCTGTGCCAGGGAAATAGTCTGCTTCCTCAGAGAGGAGAAGCTGGACCAGAACTGACAAGCCCTCAAGGAAGACTGAGCATGGCGGGTGGGTGTAGACGGGTCAGCCGAGGGGAGGATAAGGGTGGAGCAGTGATACCAGGAATAGAGCTTAATTTGACCTGCGGCCAGTGCTGAGGTGCTGCTGTCTGCAGGCCACGTGTGTGGATGGCTAAATGGTACAGCTGTGCACAGTGGTGACGTGGGCCTCATGGAGTCCCAGCGTTGTTTGGTGTAGAACCATCCTAACTGTCTACTCTGTCCCCATTTTACAGATGAGGAGACAGAGGTACAGAGAGGGTAAGGCGCTTGGCCCAGGTTTTCAGTTAGTAAGTGATGGTCCTTCTCCCAAGCCGGCACACTTCCCCCGGCCCTGCTGTATTGCCTTGTGACTGAGGGTAAGCTTTTGGTCCCTGGCAAGCCTCGTCTGGCCAGGGTTCCAGGTTCCCAGCAGTTGTCGATGAGCGGTAGTGAGAACGCTACTTCTTCTGGGGCAATGATGCCTGTGCCTAGTACTTTCCAGGGTTTTCATCTTTTAGGACAAATGTAAGCTCACAAAGAAGACTATTTCAAATACTGCTGTCTGAAGGGATGGTTCACTTGATCAATAAATAACGACACTCTTTTGGTATGGCTTAGCTTGTCCACAGGCATTCTGCTGCTTAATTTTAATTTGACACCAGCTGTCTTCTTACCCCTGCTCTAAGAATGAAAAAGGCAGAACTTACGTCATGAGGGACCTGTTGGATAAAGGAGGACCGGGCTGTGTGCCTCCTGGATTTGACTCTGGCTTTCATGTAGGCCCCAAATGAAGTAGCTGTGTATTGCTGGTTCCTGGCTCTCTCAAGGGAAGTGTGGCCTGGAGGGAACAGACCTTGTTCTAAATCCTGATTGGATTGTGGCCCCTTCAAAAGCAAGAGTCACCTAGTGTGGAGAGACTGAGACTGCAGACGGCGGGAGTAAGGAAGCCCCTGTGCGCTCAGCCACTATCACCGTGGCCTGCCATTAGCCTCATCTTGGAAATGGGGAAACCGATGTTGAAGTCCACCGTCCAAGTAGTTGAGGGGATTTCATCAAAGTTGGCTTTATTTCAGTGATGAGGAAAACAGAGCAGAATTAGCCTGTGTGAGGATTTACCTCAGAATGTTGTCATGAAGGGCAAGAAGCCACACTGTGTTTAGGTTTTGAAACTGGATGTATTTTGGTTAAAACACAGTGAATTAGAGCATCTTTGAATCTTTGGACCGTTTGCGTCACCAGTTACTGCCTCCCTGGATGCGACACGTCCACTGCGCCAGCCATAATGAGTTAACCTCTCACAGGAAGAAATGTCAGTGAGAGAAGAGTCTGCACGGTTCACGAGGCCACTCTGGGGGTGAGGGAGCAGCCAGGAGCGTCACCACAGCCATGGGCAAGAGGTTTCTGGGGAGGTGACGATTGAGGAGGTACTTAGAGGGTGAGTCCCTCTCAGGCAGGGCCACTGCCACAGACACGTCGCTTGTTTACGGGCTTGGTTTGAGACTCAGGTAGGCTTGGTGACCCCTCTGTGAAATAAACCGAGGAGTGTGGGGTCTTGGCAGTTGCCACACTGGTCCAGGGGGGTCTCGCAAAGGAGCGCAGCAGTGGGGGCAGGGGAGGAAGGCCTGGGCCGGAGACGGTTCTGCCTGGTCCCAGGTGAGCTGGACGGCTGAACCACATCCCTGCTCTGTTCCCTTTTTGTATGCTACCTCACAGACAAAAAAAAGAAGAGCAGGGACGTGGTTCAGCCGTCCAGCTCACCTGGGACCAGGCAGAACCGTCTCCGGCCCAGGCCTTCCTCCCCTGCCCCCACTGCAGCGCTCCTTTGCGAGACCCCCCTGGACCAGTGTGGCAACTGCCAAGACCCCACACTCCTCGGTTTATTTCACAGAGGGGTCACCAAGCCTACCTGAGTCTCAAACCAAGCCCGTAAACAAGCGACGTGTCTGTGGCAGTGGCCCTGCCTGAGAGGGACTCACCCTCTAAGTACCTCCTCAATCGTCACCTCCCCAGAAACCTCTTGCCCATGGCTGTGGTGACGCTCCTGGCTGCTCCCTCACCCCCAGAGNAAAAGCAGAGACATTACTTTGCCGACTAAGGTCCGTCTAGTCAAGGCTATGGTTTTTCCTGTGGTCATGTATGGATATCAGAGTTGGACTGTGAAGAAGGCTGAGTGCCGAAGAATTGATGCTTTTGAAGTGTGGTGTTGGAGAAGACTCTTGAGAGTCCCTTGGACTGCAAGGAGATCCAACCAGTCCATTCTGAAGATCAGCCCTGGAATTTCTTTGGAAGGACTGATGATAAAAGCTGAAACTCCAGTACTTTGGCTACCTCATGCGAAGAGTTGACTCATTGGAAAAGACTCTGATGCTGGGAGGGATTGGGGGCAGGAGGAGAAGGGGATGACCAAGGATGAGATGGCTGGATGGCATCACTGACTCGATGGACGTGAATCTGAGTGAACTCCGGGAGTTGGTGATGGACAGGGAGGCCTGGCGTGCTGCAATTCATGGGGTCGCAAAGAGTCAAACACGACTGAACAACTGAACTGAACTGAACTTAGCTACACAAATAGTGCTATTAAGTGCCCATCTGAATACAGAATATAAATTTCAAAGAGATCTGTAAATTTAGAAGTTGTCAGAGTATAGATATTATCTTAAATCCCAAAACCTCATGAGATCATGGAGAAAGCACAAGTCAATAGAGACAGGGAAAGATCAAAGACTAAGATATATGTCAGTCCAACAATGAGACATGATCTTTGGGGTTGTGATGAGGACCTAGGAGGAAAGACACAAAAGAGAAATCAATTGAGTAGAAAAGCCAGGAGCATATAAAATCTTGAAAACAAAATGAAGAAATGTTTTAATGATGGTGGAGGTATCAACTGTATCAAATACAGCTGATGAGACAAATAAGCAGGGAGAACTGAATAAATTTAGGAAGATAAACCTCACTGATGATCTTGCAAGAGTGCTATCTATGGAGTAAATGATGCTATTCAAGAAGAGATGGATGAGAGGAATTAGACAATGAATCTCGATAATTTTAAAAAATCACTCGGAAAAGGAAGGGAGATTTGGTACTATAACTTGATGACTGAAATAATAATGTGAATGATTTTCAGGTTGGTGAAATAACAACATGTTTTATGTTAAAGAGAATGATCTAGTGGAGAAGAATAATTTGACATTGAGACACTAAGGTGGAGAGAAGTTCTCAATTTCTGTCACACAAGTTAGTACCTTGGAACCTACAGTTCATCTACTTTTATTCACCTCATATAGAAAAGGGCTCCCCTTGTGGCTCAGCTGGTAAAGAATCCACCTGTAATGTGGGAGACCTGGGTTCAATCTCTGGGTTAGGAAGATCCCCTGGAGAAGGGAAAGGCTACCCACTCCAGTATTCTGGCCTGGAGAATTCCATGGACTGTATAGTCTATGGGATCACAAAGATTTGGACATGACTGAGTGACTTTCACTTCACTTCATTTCATACACAAAAACTGTAATTTTTTCAAAATCAAAAGTCATATTTATGTATAGGTATTTTAGTACATGTGAAAATGCTGACAATTTTAATAGAGTGTAATACTAACCAATATAAGCAAAACTTACCAAACAGAAAACAGGATACACTGTATTTCCAGATGGGAAAATCATTCTTATCTGTATAGTATGCTACATGTTTTAAGGTACTTTATGGGGTTCTTATAGATGCTTTTAAATTGTGGTGTTAGAGAAGTCTCTTGAGAGTCCCTTGGACTGCAAGGAGATCCAACCAGTCCATTCTAAAGGATATCAGTCCTGGGTGTTCTTTGGAAGGAATGATGCTAAAGATGAAACTACAGTACTTTTGGCCACCTCATACCAAGAGTTGACTCACTGGAAAAGACTCTGATGCTGGGACAGATTGGGGGCAGGAGGAGAAGGGGACGACAGAGGATGAGATGGCTGGGTGACATCACCAACTTGATGGACATGAGTTTGAGTGAACTCCGGGAGTTGGTGATGGACAGGGAGGCCTGGCATGCTGCAATTCATGGAGTCACAAACAGTTGGACATAACTGAGCGACAGAATTGAACTAAACTGATGGGGTTCATATAGATCCTATATTGACTTACATTGAAACTTATTAGTATAACCAAAATAAATATAAAACTATGATAGAAAAACTATTTTATAGTAAGGATCAATTTAAAAAAGGTGGGGGAATTGAAATAAGGAGAGTTTAGAAATATGGAGGCATGGAGATTAATATAATTTTGTTTGTTTGATTTTTTATAAGAAGTGATGATACAGGAGAAAGTTCATGAAATAGAGCTTTGATGTGAACTTTTTAAAGAGAATAAAAAGCTTTTTACCTTATGACAAGATCAGAAGAAGGTGTTTAAAGCAGAAATGGGGGGGGGGAGTTGAAGTCAAACAAAAGGGTGAAAGACACAGGACTTCAGCAGCAACCTTGGATTTATTTAAAGGGACAGTGCTAAGAGTAGAAAGGCCAGGAAGCTGTTCAGAGTCTGAACTGGAATATAAATGATCATATTCTTTTCATACTAAAAAGCTACAAGATACATTTTTCCCAATATATCTTTGATTAAAACTCAGATCTTCTCAGAAACGTTTTTACATAATTACTATAAATTGTCAATTTCTATTGAAAATTTCATGCTCAAAGTAATGTATAATCAACATTGTTCATTACACACACAAACGAGGTAACAATGGTATTATTTTTAAAAATTCTATATATTGAACACTATGAGTTAATAGATACTTTATGATAAATGTTGTTGGGGGCATTTTTAAATAGAAATAGATGGATGAAAATAATATATAACTCACAGAAGATGTTATTGGATGATATTTAGGATTTACCTAGATCATTACTTACCCTGAATTTGTAATATGAAAAAAAATACAGCCAGAGTTGTTTCCTTCTGGAATCACCCAGCAACCAATAAAGAGAAACAAACAAAATAAACAAAGAATTGATCCACTAGCCTTAATCACTGTCATCCCTCACTAGTTGATCAATGTAATATTACTTAAACACTTTATAGTTATCATAGCAAAGAATAATGTAAGGGATACTTTTAATGTAAGCAAATACTTTTCTTTGAAAATCATACTATCCTGTTGGTTATAGACCAAAGTTAGAGTGGGTAGATTCTAGTGGTTTAAAGGAGGATTTTGCCACTGTGGGTAAGACTGGTTCAGGATGACTAGTGGGAGAATTTGGAATTGAAACATGGATTGAATTTTTACATAAGAAAAAGAGATGGGAAGAGGATAAAGTATCTGGACTTCTTTAGAATTGAGAACTAATAAAATGTACTCTGGGGAAAATATTATTGATTTGAATGGAAAAAAGTGAGGTTTGTGGGATGGGAGAGTAAATGAAAAGGGGGTAGTTTTAGACTATACTTGAAATTCCTTGAAACATATTCTAGATTTTATACTTTAATGTCATTTACACTGTTACTTTGGATATTTGCACTTAATATCACCCCACTTTCAAGCCAATTATGCAATAGAACTTATCTCTTCAACTTCAAATTGCCTTTATTGATTATCAATCCATTCTTTTAAATATTTCATTCTTGTCTCCAAACTCCTAAATTTGGGCCATTCTCCAAGCCCCATATTATCAAAGCTTTTTTTCCATTTATTCTGCCAAAGTCATTCCTTTATGCTTAATTTGTTCTCATTTTCACTTATCTTAGAATAAACTGAGAGTTCATCTCATTCACACACACATACACACAAAATTAGTCTATATAGTGGTTAGTGAAAATTTTCATTAATTAGATAAATGTTTATTTTCTTACTTGGCTTCTGGTATTTGAGTCTCTAACATACAATTTTGCTATATCTTGTGCATTTATAGTGAAACTATGATCAATAGAATGTAAACAATAACCAAATATTACTTCAGAATAATTGTGCAAATATTAGAGGCTAAAGTATAAAATCCTGTCAAATTTTGTTTGCAACTCAGGAGAAAAGGCTTATAATCTTACGTTCTTGTCCATATCACCACTGTCAGCCTCACCACACACACACACACACACACACACACACACAAACATACACACACACACACACATAAAGACCCCTGGCATTGCTTATATTTTTTAAAGAAAAGTTAAGCTATTCTATTTGCATTTTGTTTTATTAACAATGACCTTCAGGATCTTCTATTTGGAAGTAAACATCTTAGTGCAACAGTGACAGAAAATAATTCAAGACTGATCTAATCCATTCAAATTTCTAACCCTGGCTCCTTTAATGCATATACTAATTAATATTAAGGGAAAAAAAAGATTTAAGAAGAACTTCATTCTAGGGAACATTTAAAATAAATACATATTAGGAAAAAGTGATCCTAGTTTGAATATAGGAAAACATTACTGTGATTCATTTTTATTCATTTGTCTTTTATTTCTTTTCCAGAAGCCTAGGTATACTTCAGTTTGTATTACAGAGTAATGACACAAGCAAATTGCTGTAAATGAGGTTATTTCAAGGAGCGACACGTTTTGTAAAATAATTTGGGAACATTCACTATCTAACTACTCTTCACTTTAGTGATGTACTACCCAAGGAAACCAAGACCACGTCAATGCATAACTTTAATTAGAATGCAGACGCAAGAGTATGCAGCTGAGAAACACTGATAGTTTGGAGGAAAACAAACTATCAAGCAATGCAATGAAAAATGAAGCAGCAGCAAAATTTATAAATCTTATGGATAACAAGGGAACAGACCAAAAATTATACAGCATCCATGAGGATACACAGGAGAGCAAGTTAAAAGAAACTGCACTGATGAATACAAAGGCTAGACTCAGAAATTATTTGTCAAGTGTGCCAGGCTAGTTAGGTGAGAAACTATACTTGAGTATGAGGAAAAGAGAAGTGGGGGCGGGTGAGTAAAAATAACATTGAAAGTGAAATGGCGTTTAATAGAATACAAGTATATGGTTTAAGTAATGACAAATTTAGGGTATTCCTCAACTCACTTTAAGATGAAAAGATACCATGCCTAATTATACGTAGGTAGCATTTACATGCGGAGAAGGCAACGGCACCCCACTCCAGTACTCTTGCCTGGAAAATGCCATGGATGGGAGCCTGGTAGGCTGCAGTCCACGGGGTCACTAGGAGTCGGACACGACTGAGAGACTTCTCTTTCACTTTTCACTTTCATGCATTAGAGAAGGAAATGGCAACCCACTCCAGTGTTCTTACCTGGAGAATCTCAGGGACGGCAGAGCCTGGCGGGCTGCCATCTCGGGTCGCATCCGATACGACTGAAGCGACTTGGCAGCAGCAGCAGCAGCAGTAGCATTTACATGACTTCCATTGGACAGACAGGCAAATGAACCTCTTTTTAAGACATAGGACGGTTCTCAAGCCACTGTAAGATACTTCTTGTTTCAAAGTACTTCTTATGTGGAAACATTTTTTATGTAAAATTTTAAAAATGGGTATAAAACTTGAGCAATATTTCACCAGTAATATGGTTTTGAGAATACAAGAGACAAAGGTTTACAAGTTAATTTTAATAAAATTCTATCACATTGCTTTAAGTAGTTCATCATAAACAGAAATCAGTTTCACATGATTTTTCACGTGTGTGTATCAAGCTCAAAAGAACTTGTACTAATTTCACCCAAAGACAAGTGTTGGAAATATACCATTCACAATTAGAAATCAACATTTCACTGCTTGATTTCATCAGATATTCAAATTGAGCCTATTTATTTTTTTATACATGAACAACTTTCATGTTTTGGTATTACCAGTATTCACTTTATTTCACTTAGTCATTATAGATTTTTACATATTACTTCATATTTTAGGTTATCAATTCTGTTCCAATAAGTTAAGATAAAATTGGTATGTGCTTTACAATCTTCTGTAGCTCCCTATTTTGTGAAGGTTTTCTGCTTCATTTAGTGACATTTAATAATGCTTCCTCTTCCTAATCTAGCCAAATTATTTTAAAGTAGGAAACATAAGAAAATATCATTAGCATACTTAAAATCATATTGGTAATGGACTTTAAAATAAATTACTTAATTTAATTTAGTTATGCCCAGAGGAAAACCCATAGCTTTAAGTACTAATAAAGACAATTAGAAAAGATATTAAATACAAAATTCAATATGCTAGTAAATGAATACAAAGAATTACACAAGTAAAAGAAAAAATATATATACTGCAACAGAAGGATAGTGTATCAAAAAGGTAATTCTTAAAAAAAAAAAAAAAAAGCACGTGCAACAGAAGCTATGAAGGTTAGGACAAATTTGCACATGCACAAAATATAGGACTCTAAATTCAAATTGCTCATAAAAAAAGGAATTTAAAGATCATATAATAGAAGGAAAAATGACTATGTAAATAAATGTATTAGCAATTTGAAATAATCTAAACTAAATATAACAATCCGACAAAATGATCAATTTTCTCAGAAAAAAATCAATTTCTAGTAGAAACAGAAAAACTAAAACAACACATGTACACTGTAATAATTACTACCTGATTCCATTTTTTAATGTTTGACTGCTGACAGTTCTATGCCTCACAGCATTTCCCACCCCACTATACACCCCACTTTCTGCTCCACATCTAGCATGCTGATAAGAAAGTTTGGGTGTTCTCTTTGGCAATAGCAGGTGGTTCAAACCATGCAGTCCCCTTACTGTGTGCAAGAGAAGCTTCATCTGGCTCCATCCCTAAACACAATGAAAACTTCAAGCCAGTCTCCTCTCTCTTTACTTTCTCATATTATGTTCAGACTTGCTTCGGAGTTACTCTGCTCTCTCCAGAAAGTTTCATTATATTATTAATAAACCAGTAATTATCTTTTCATACCATCTTAGTGTGTGTGCAGTGTCATAAGTCTGGACTTATAAATGAGTGGGGGTTAATCTAGTTTCCATCAGTGACTAAAATATATGCACATGCACATACACACACCCACCGTGTACGTGTGTTTGAATGTGTATGGTACATATGATTTAGTCCCAAAGCAAGAATCTCTGTAAATAGAGAGACGTCAAGAATTATTGTTAATGTCAGAAACAAAAGCATATGAATACTATTGTCACTACTATAAATCACTTGCTAGAGGGATCTACCAGTTCTTTTAGTAAAGAATACTTTATAAGTACTTAAATATATTTTTTTAATTTTAATCTGGGAGTGGGGAAATATTAAGTATGACATAAATTCAAGAGGCAATTACAGAAAACAATACAGATTAAAAATGAAAATATATACAAAATGCATCAATGCATATTAGTAAGTGGCCTTCCCAGGTGGCAGTAGTGGTAAAGAACCTGACTGCCAATGCAGAAGACGTAAGTGATGCAGGTTTGATCCCTGAGTTGAGAAGATCCCTGGAGGAAGGCATGGCAACACACTCCAGTTGGTTTTTGCCTGAAAAATTGCATGGAGAGAGGAATCTGGCAGGCTACAGTCCACAGGGTGGCAAAAACACTCATAATTGAAGTGACTTAACTCAAACACATACACATACAAATAAAAGTACTTACCAAGCAGAAAGAGATAATCGCATGTCACAAAGTTTAGGAGGAGTCTTAAACTACTCCTAAAACTTCAAAAGGATAAAAAATTGAAAAATAAGTATTTTTTTAAAGGCAGCTACTGCTGCTCTTTCTATTTTGCTGTAACCCCCTCTCATTTATGAGTCCAAACTTATGACACTGCACACACACCAAGATGGTATGAAAAGATCATTACTGGTTTATTAATAATATAATGAAACTAAGCTGCTTCAGTTGTGTCTGACTCTGTGCGGCCCCAGAGACAGCAGCCCACCAGGCACCCCCGTCCCTGGGACTCTCCAGGCAAGAACACTGGAATGGGTTGCCATTTCCTTCTCCAATGCATGAAAATAAAGTAAAAAGTGAAAGAGAAGTTGCTCAGTCGTGTCCGACTCCTAGTGACCCCATGGAGTGCAGCCTACCAGGCTCCTCTGTCCATGGGATTTGCCAGGCAAGAGTACTGGAGTGGGGTGCCATTGCCTTCACCTTACTGTGGACTAAATATTTGTGTATTCCCAGTTCACATGTAGAAGCTCCAACCCTCAATGCTAGCATCCAATTTTATAAGGCAGAGATTAGAAGGAGAAGCATATGATAGAGATTTTTAAAAAATAAATAAATAAAATGGAGGTTATCATCATACAGAGAGTATTTAAATTCATGAGACTGCATGTAATCATAAAGGGATTATGTTTAGAAGAGATCCAAGTATGGATCCAAGTATGGAGCTTTGGGAATTGATGAGAAGCAGCAAAGGTGATTCAGAGAAGGCAATGGCAACCCACTCCAGTATTCTTGCCTGGAGAATCCCAGCAACAGAGGAGCCTGTTGGGCTGCTGTCTATGGGGTCACACAGAGTTGGACACGACTGACGTGATTTAGCAGCAGCAGCAAAGGTGATTAAGAAGCATTGGTTAATTAAGGAGGGAATTAAATATTGAATACAGAATCCTAACAATCAAGTGAAGATATCTCCAAAAAGATGAACTATATCATTTGTAAGACAGCAGCAAGATAGAAGAAGATTCTGAAATAATTGGTTCTAGTAATGCGAGTTTATTGATGACTTTAACAAGTTATATTCTAATAGATTATCGATGATTAAATTGATTAGAAAACAGATAAAGTACAGCTGATCACTGAACAAGGGGATTAAATCTGAATATAATTTACAGTTGCTCTCCAAATTAGCAGAGTTTAGTCATCTGAGGATTCAACCAACCAAGGAGAGTGTATTGTATTATTTACAATTGAAAAGTATCTGTTTAGAAGTGGACCTCTACAGTTCAAGGGGACTTCCCTGGTAGCTCAGTCAGTAAAGAATCTGCCTGCATTGCTAGAGACCCCAGCTCAATTCTTGGGTTGGGAAGATCCCCTGGAGAAATAAATGACAGCCCACTCCTGTATTCTTGCCTGGCAAACCCCATGGACAGAGGAGCTTGGTAGGTTACAGTCCATGGGGTTGTAAGAGTCAGACATGACTTAGCAACTAACCACCACAGCAAACCCCTATAGTTCATGGGTCAATTATGCTGGAGAAGTTATGAAATGGGGAGCATAATGGAATGACTCTTAGGTAAAATATAAGTTATTATTTTAAGATTGTATATTGTGCATATAGCGATACTGTTAGGAATTATTCAGTAGAAAAAAACATTAATTACAGCTGTAAGTGATAAAACAGTTTTAATTTGATCACTTCCTTCACTAAATGAGAAAAAAGGATTTAGTTGCAAGTGAAAGTGCTGGTCTTACAATTGAAGCAAGAAGTCTATTGAATGTGAGAGTAAAGCACTGTGTATGAAGAGATTCAGATATTATTAGAGGTTGAAGGAATGAGGAATGGTTTTTGTTTTTCAAAAATGTAAAAGGCAAGGTCAGTGAGAATGAGAAAGGGAGACAAGTGAGTGTAGTTTTGAGAATAGAAGAGAAAGGAGAAATATTCATTGAAGACAAGAGAATTTAATTATACTAAGAATTGTCTGGTAGAAACAAATATCAAGTGGGTATTTTGTAAGTGGTTTTGGCAAACCAATTAGATAGGTTCTTCAGTCTCCACATCTGAATAATAAATAATCTTTATCATTTATTATGCTTTGCCAATTTGAAAATTTTATGTCAGCAACAGTGAAAAGTCTAAAACAAGTTTACAATATACCTTGCNTGAGGTGCCACAGAGGACAAGGGCCTCATCTCGCTTGGAGGGGAGATCCTCCTGGTGTTTCTCGAGTTGCAGCAGTTTCTTCTCGAGTTATGATGTGGACCCCAGGAACCCGCCCCTGAGGCCTCTGGAAAGTCCAGACTCCAGACGAGTTTCCAGGTGCCTCTGGGGATTACTTGGCAGTCGGTTTCAGGTCCTAAGTCCTCGTCTGTCACCTCAGGATTCCTCTCCACTGCACACGTGATCTGTGGGGTTCCTCTGAAGGCTCCCCAAGGGAGTCAGGTCTCTTCTAGAGTGGAGATGTGCACCTCTGCTTTCCTCCTGAGCTGTCGCTGCAGTGTCAGTCTTCCTGTCATGGTGACCCAGGGGTCTATGGGCTTCCCCTCGAGCTTTTCCCACAGGGTTGTAACACGTGCCACTGTGATGGGAGAAAATCTTCGGGGTGACTGTTGAGGCCGGTTCAGGGCCACCAGGTTACCATAGAGTGGACAGAGACATCTGGGAGTCTCATGGAACAGGTGGCGCGACTCATGGAATTCCTCTGGACACACCTGTGGAGAATGCCTCCTCTTGATATGCCACAGGACTGGCGGGAATCCTTTCAAGAAGAATCAGTGAAAGGAACCTTGGTCTCGAACGGAGCAGGGGGACACGGGACTCCTCTTGAGTTGTGGTGGGAACCTCGGTGTTCCTCTCGAGTGGAGNGTTGTCAAGCGATGCTGAGCGGTGCTTTGTTCTTCAGGATGGGAGGAGGCTGGTTGAGTCAGGAGTGGAGGCCTGAGCTAGACAGCAGGGAATAACGCCGGTACTGTCGTTTCTGACTGATCCTCGTTAACCACCGCCACATCAGAGCTGAGTGGAAACCTTTGCTTCTGAGGACACCAAGAGCATCTGCCCTGAGAGCAGTGCCCCCGTGCCCTTTCCCCTGCCGAGAGGGGCTGGGCCAGTCCCCCCACAGGCAGAGGAGTGGGAGTGGGGTTGGGAGGGGGCACCCTCCTGAGGCCCTGAGAGAGCTGGCCGTGGGTGGCTGGCATCTCCTCCTCTACAGGATTCATCCTCTTGGTAAGGGACCCAGGTGTCTGAGCTCCCCTCACTGGCAGTGGTCGGCCCCCTCAGCCAGGCTGGCAGCTCTTACCACCCTTGGGCGTCAGACTGGCCAGCGCACAGCGCCCTGCTGCTGCGGTCAAGGCTGGAGTGCACACTGAGCCCGGGGAGCACCTGAAAGCCCACTCCCAGGCCTGGACCCCCAAACACTGTTTCCTCAGCCAGCACAGGGAAGTCCAGACTCGGGGTTCCCAAGCCGCCCCACTCCCAAACAATCCTGGATCTCCCCCTTGAGGGTAGAATCAGTCTTTCAGAGTGCAAGCGTCTGGAAGGGGGAGCGTGTCCCACAGAACCAGCCTTCCTCCACTGCCCTTTGGAGGCTGGCCCTGCTGTTGTGCTGCTTGTCAGCCGCGAGGGGCGACGTGGTGACTGCAGGGTTCCTTAAGAGAGGGGACGTAGCCTGTCGGAGATGCAAGGCACCTCTCCTCAGCAAGCTTTGATGTGGCCCTTAAGAGCCTTAAGTCAGGATTTGTGGTAGAGGTGGGTATGGAGAAGGGTGGAGCAGAGTTTAGGGTTGTGCTTTGTGATCTTGGTGTCCATGTTTGTGCCTGCCCTCCCTCCCCGGGGAAGGGCCATGCTCAGCGCTGCAAAAAGCTGCTAACTGGTCATGGGGCGGATTGTGGTGAGCAGTGAGGGTGCGGCCTGGGAGCTCTCCCGACCTTTTGGGAGCAGCTCCCTGGCGAAGGGCAAGTTGTGTCTCAGGAAGGTGGCTCCTTGTGTGTGCCTGGGTATAGCTAAGACTTGGCCTGAAGCCTTCCCTGGAGCTGTCAGTCCAGGCCAAGCCAAGGGTACCTGAGCACGGCTGACTTTCCAGTGGCAGCAGGCTGCTCAGAATTTGCATTGAGTGAAACAGGGTGTAAGTTCTCCTCCACACTCTGTGTGGTCAGGCCTTGCAGGTTGGGAGAAATCAGTCTAATTGAAGATTGTGCAGTTCTTAGTGACAGGTGCCAAGAAGTAATGATTACGGGTTTCTTGGGTCTGATGTACAGTGTGAATAAATGCTTGCAGCTCTTAGCCCTTTTTTGATCAATGAAGCACTTTTTTATTAATATTTTTCTTTGTAAAGGAGGAACCGTAACTCTCCGTAGCTGTACATATAACCCTTTTCTCCTAAAGAGGAGTTGATCAGCGCTCCTATATTTTTCATTTTTTGTCAAAGCAAGAAGTAAATACTTTAGAACTGTTAAATATATAAATAAAGTGAATAAAGTCTAGTGTTCTGCATGGTAGTGTTTGCTAGCACGTTCTGATTTTTCTCCCTGTGGTTTATTTCCCTTGATCCCATTTCCCTCTGACACTGAAGCAATTTGAGGTGCTGCTGAGAAATTTGAACTTTGACACAGGAAAGCTAGATTTCTTTTTAGCTCTAGACCTTGGCAAGGAGCCTGCACCTTGATGCCCACACACTAAAGCACACTTCCTTGATGGTTTTTGCCCCTATGATCTCCAAAGTTAAAAAGGCAAAGCACACAGTCAGCCATTCTTCCTTATCCGAAAAACTGAGTGTCAACAGTAATTAAAACTACCTCTGTCCTCCAGGCTTTTTTCCCCTGCTGTTAGTCTGATTTCAGCCAGTGCTCCGGCCCCGTAGCCCCCCACACCAAGGGAGCGTCAGCAGCGCCTGCAGTCGCAAGTGAGCACCGAGGCCTGCATGCAGTGGAGATGGAGTTTGCGGGAGGGCGACCAGAAAGCACCCCGCCTCTGCCTGTTCTTGGCAGACTCCTCGGGGCAGCTGAGACCAAGCTGGGTGTGAGTGGACTGTGCATAACTAGAGGCCTCCTGCCGCCTCCTATAAGAGGGAGGGACCTCTGCCTCTTAGATCTGCCACCAGTCGGGAAGGCCGTGGCTTCCTGTCACTTCGTGACTCGCTCCCACTCTCTGTAGAGGGGTTTTCTTTCCCATGTCACTGTGGGACACCGTTCCTGTCCCTCAGGCCTCCGGGGGACGTACGTGGTGCAGTTCTTCCCAAGGGAGGGTAGGTACCAAGCAGTGCCCGGCTCTGGGGTCGCCAGCCTTACATCTGAGGTGAGTTGCGGGCACTTGACAAGTGGCCTGCGATGAGCCACCTGAGCGCCTCCCGGGGTCACTCTGGATGTACTCACTGCTTAAAGTACACGCTTGAACACACTCCAGCTGGTTCCAGTCTGAGATCTGTGTGTGCTATGAGGGAAGTGCCACTTCAGTGGCCGCCAGTACATCAGGGAGCTGAGTCTGGGCTCAGACCACGTTGTGAAAACCTGAGTGTGTCTCTACGCAGAGCTCCTATTCCTGAGGGCTAATGCTTTAGCCCTTGGTAAGTTAGAAATACTGGGAGAATCTAACAAAGCTGTTGGGGCCACAGACGGGGACTGCTGGCGTTAGAATAGATAAGACCTGCACAGTGCGGGCAGAAGGCAAGGAAGTGGCCCACGAGGGAGGCTGTATGTGGAGGAATTGGCTATCCAAGGACATGGCCAGTTTTCCTCACTCAGAGGTATTTGATCTCCGAGCCCTGGAGCACCAAAGGTGGCCTTGAGGTGCCAGCTCGTCGTCACGCCTTTCCTGGGTCTCTCAGCAGTTTCCTTCTTTATGTACTTTGGTCTCAATCCCAGTCCAAAAAGTGATAGAGCAGCAGTGATCCACCAAGACTTCCTAGTAAAGGTGTACAGAAAATTGATTTTGCTAAAATGCTCATTGTTATTTCTACATTAGCAAAGAATATTCTGAAGAATTAAACTGTGGCACATTTAAAGAGGAATGAACAAATGCTTCCCAGTGCGTTTGTTAAACTTCCAGCTATCTAAAAAATAAAAAAGGGAGTAGAGAGTAAACCGTAGAATAGTTTTCAGGCCACTTGGCTTGATACGCCGGGCTTGGCCCACAAGGCCGGGTGATGCCTGCCACTGAAATCCTGTGTAGCGGNAGTTTCAATCTTTTACAAGTGGTTGACAGGTTTTCCCAGCACCAATTGTTAAAGAGATTGTCTTTTCTCCATTGTATATTCTTGCCTCCTTTGTCAAAGAGAAGGTATCCATTGTTGCATGGATTTATCTCTGGGCTTTCTATTTTGTTCCATTGATATATTTTCTGTCTTTGTTTGGCAATGATTTCTTAAAATTTTGACACCAAAGGCACTAGTTACCAAAGCAAAAAAAAAAAAAAGCAAGTTGGGCCTCATCAAACTAAAAATCAGTAAGATGAAAATACAATCTATGGAATGGGAGAAAATATTTTCCAGTCACATGTCAGATAAGAAGTTAAGATCCAAAATAAATAAATAAATCATATAACTCATTAACAACAGCAGCAAATAGGGGGAAAAATCCAGTTTAAGAAATAGGCACAGAAACTAAATAGATATTATTTTTTCCCCAAAGAAGATATCTAAATGATCAACAGGTACATGGAAAGATGTTAGACATCATTAATCATGATGGAAAACCACAGTGAGTTATCACCTTATACTTGTTACAATGGCTGTCATCAAAAAGAAGAGACAATAATTATTGATGAGAATGTTGGGAAAAGGGAACCTTTGAAAATGTACTGCTGGGATGAATGTAAATTGGTGTAGCCACTATGAAAAATAGTATGGAGATTCCTCAAAAAGTTAAAATAGTATTACCATATGATGAATCAATCTGCATTCTAGGTATGCATCCAAAGGAAATAAAACTTGGATTATCAAAGAGATAACTGTATCCCCATATTCACTGCAGCATTATTCATAGTAGCCAACCTAAGTGTCCATCAATGAATGAATGGATAAAGAAGGTATGGATATACATATATAAAGATGTGTTATTTAACCAGGAGAAAGAAGAACATTCTGCTATTTGTGACAGTATGGATGGAACTTGAGGGCATTGTGATGAGTGGAATAAGTCAGGGAACGACACATATTATATGATAAGACTTAGTTGTGGGATCTAAAAAAGCTAAATGTATAGGAAGACAGAGTAGAATGGTAGTTAACAGCAGGTAGGTAAATTGAGAAGATGTTGGTCAAAGGGGTCAAACTTGCAATGTGAAGATGAATAAGGTCTGAAGATCTAATACACAGCAAAGAGTTAACAACATTGTTTTATATACTTGAATTAAAGTGAGAGTAAATATTAATGATTTCATTACAAAAAGGAAATGATAACTATGTGACATGATATAAGTGAATCTATATGTGATATAGAGAAGATGAATCAAGGATGTCTATAAATGAATAGTGGGAAAAAGGCACTTATCTTGGATGAAGATTCATTAACCTATCAATAAAGCCTTCTGCTAATAACTTCACATATCATACTATGGCAAATTAAAGATGATAAAGCTGAGAAAGTCACCCCAAGTGAAGACACTTCAAAGGAAATTCATTTGGCATTTTTAGGAGAAATAATCATACTTATGTTATTTTGTTGGACAAGATCATGAAAACTTTTCTTGTCTAATGTCATCTGTGGTGGTCTCTTTATTTTGAAACTTTATACAACATTTACATAAATGATTATATTCCCTTTCTCCAAAGGACCCTTATTATTCACTCTGAGAAAATGTTGGCAAACAGCACTTTAATGAAATCATAGAGCTCTGCTTCTTATTTCCTGGCCTTAGGTACACTTTGAAAAGACTTGCCTTCTAAGTAGAGATTATTAGGTAATTAATCCTATTTTTAAAAATTCTCACTGAAATTACATTTACTTGCTTAACTACTTTTAAGGATTCCTCACTGCCTACAGAATATGACTCATATTACTCAAAATTACTTAACATTATTTTTTAAAAGATAGCAAAAGCTACTTTATAGTTGCTATACTGTTTCTGTTTTCACCACAACTATCATATGCCATATTCATTCTGGACCATCATAGTTCCCTAAATACATTCATATTCTGTCATATGACATTGATCATGTGATTATTATTTCTGAAAATTTACTTTTCCTCTTCTCCATCTGAAAATACTATATTTAGCGATCCTGGAAAGACCTCTTCAAAGTCTTCAATAAAGTCTTTCCTAAACCATCATTTCTTACATTTCCCATTATAGAATTATTAATATTAAAAATAGATCACTCATTTTGCATTTTCATATACTTTTTCTAGTCTACATATGAAATAGTTTAAGCCAGATAAAAGGCTAATTTAATTGCAGGGAAGGAAAAAGAAAAGGAAAAAAACAGCATCACAACATTAGTTTCAGGTATGCAACATAGCAATTTTATGGCAAGAAAACTATGATAAATAAAATTAAATATATCGATAGTTTTCAAGGATATGAAGTTGCTCAATTGCTCTTATCATATTTGAATTTGAAATTCTGAAAATCCTATAGGATAAGGGTATTTTGATAATGTAATTTCATTAAAAGAGTTACTCTTCAAAAGCACCAAGGTGTATTTTAAATAGTCTAACATGTAAGTCACATTTTAAACATTTTATGGATATAAAAAACTTTTTAAATGCATATTTTAACAAGATTAATGTCATATCATAAACTATAAAATGAGCTTTAGTCTTCTTTTTGCATGTTCTACTTTATAACCTAATGTCCACTATTCAATTTAACTGCTTCAATTGGCTGAATAGTGAAATCTTCCCAACTACTCAAATGCAAGATTTATAAAAACAGAGGTCTTAGATATTCTAAAATACTGCAATAACATCTATTTATTGATGAAATTTAAACTTACATTAATAGCTCTTTTTAGATTGTTTAATTAAAATTTACTTGGAATAACAAGTATGTTATCTAATAGAAAAATTACCTTAAAGATTAGAAAGACATAAAATCTAATTGTCAGGAGACCCCTTTTTAATATATTGTTTTGAAATAATTCATCATCTTTATTTATTTGTAAATTTTATTAGGCTTAGGAAAGTATTGCCTATTTTCCTGATTAACTATGTGACAATTTCAGATAACTGAACTCTTATAGAAACCAGAGAAAGCCACAATCTTCCCACCCAACACTCCCACCAAACACAGAGTTTTGGTCATTATTGGTGATACATTCTGGTCTCTATTCACTATAATAGGAATGGTAATCCTAAATTGCTCATAAAGTTCATATCTTAGCTTTATATTATGTAATTATTTGTCTTCTCTCATGAAAGAAACCTGAAAACCCTCCATAGACATGTAAATCACTTGGTGTCTAAAATTAAAATTATTTTTTATATATCTGATTGTGTATAGTTCATAATTTCCAATATCACAATCTCTAATAACTGCATTATGTCTGACTTAGTGTAACAAATCTTGAGAAAATATGATAATCATACTGTGAGCCCTTAATGAACTGATAGAGAAAAGAACAGTGAAATATACATAATTTTTCTAGGAACTTTGACAATCAATAGGGAGGGAGAATTATAGTATAGTAGTTACACAATAAAGGCAACAGATTAAATTTTACTATATGTATATATGTATGTATGTCTTCAAATTTATATATTATACATATTTGTCTTCAAATACTCATAGATGTAGTTTAGCAATGAAACTGAAAGTTGCTCAGTCATGACTTATGCTCTTGCCTGAAGTGTATATAGTTCTGACTATCTGCAACCCCGTGGACTGTAGCCCACCAGGCTCCTCCATTCATGGAATTCTCCAGGCAAGAGTACTGGAGTGGGTTGCCATTTCCTTTTCCAGAGGATCTTCCTGACCCAGGGATCGAACCCAGGTCTCCCACATTAGAGGCAGACACTTTAACCTCTGAGCCACCAGGGAAGCCAGGTTGCCAGTGTACATAGTAAGTGTGCTATATCATGACTTCATTCTTGTCCAAACTCTACTTATGGGCAATTCACATCCTTGATGATTTTATTTTTGGAACAATTTATAATTGTCATAAGATTATTCATTTATTTCACGTTTATATTTTCAATATTGAGCAACTACAGGGCTTCCCTGGTACCTCAGCTGGTAAAGAATCTGCCTGCAATACAGGAGACCTGGGTTGGATCCCTGTGTTGGGAATATCCCCTGGAGAAGGGAATGGCTACCTACTCCAGTACTCTGGCCTGGAGAATTTGTGTACGTGATAAAAGTCATGTACATGATACACTTAGGGCAAGAGTATAAGCAGGACAACTAGTTTTAAGGTGAACACAGGGTTATTGTACATGTTTTTTATTATATTGAGGTATATTCATTCTATAGTCATTTTTTGAGGGTCTTTACTTTGCCAGAGCATTTTCTACTCCTATTGAGATGATCTTATGATTTTTTTTATCTTTCATTCTATCACTGTGGTGAAGTGAAGTGAAAGTCGCTCAGTTGTGTCCAAATTTTGCGACCCCATGAAATTCTCCAAGCCAGAATCTACAGGAATGGGTAGCCTTTCCCTTGTCCACAGGATCTTCCCAATCCAGGGATCGAACCCAGATCTCCTGCATTGCAGGCAGATTTTTTTACCAGCTGAGCCACAAGGGAAGCCCATTACTGTGGTGGGTTACATTTATTGATTTGTTATTTTGAGTCATCCTTGCATTCCAGGGATAAGTCACTGGATTATTTTGTATGATCCATGTTATACATAATGCACTTACATATAAAAGATGTATAAGAATTGGGAAGCCATTATTTGGAGGTTTTTCTAGGTTGCCATGACAACACATGTTATTCACAGCTTTCCTCCCTTTTTTTTTACAAAAGCCTATATTTTATTAAATGTTTATCCTAAGTTTTTTATCTTGTTTTTTAATGTATTCATAATTCATAATGTGTCATCTCTGTAGTAATACAAGCACCTTTTCTTCTTCTTTTCAATCTCTTAAAGTTTCCCAGAGTACTATGCAAACAACCATATAGTCAAAGATACTGTTTTCCCAGTTGTCATGTAATGAATGATAGGAGAGTTGGACCATGAAGAAGGGTAAGCACTGAAGAACTGATGCTTTCAAACTGTGGTGCTNGGTTGCCAGTGTACATAGTAAGTGTGCTATATCATGACTTCATTCTTGTCCAAACTCTACTTATGGGCAATTCACATCCTTGATGATTTTATTTTTGGAACAATTTATAATTGTCATAAGATTATTCATTTATTTCACGTTTATATTTTCAATATTGAGCAACTACAGGGCTTCCCTGGTACCTCAGCTGGTAAAGAATCTGCCTGCAATACAGGAGACCTGGGTTGGATCCCTGTGTTGGGAATATCCCCTGGAGAAGGGAATGGCTACCTACTCCAGTACTCTGGCCTGGAGAATTTGTGTACGTGATAAAAGTCATGTACATGATACACTTAGGGCAAGAGTATAAGCAGGACAACTAGTTTTAAGGTGAACACAGGGTTATTGTACATGTTTTTTATTATATTGAGGTATATTCATTCTATAGTCATTTTTTGAGGGTCTTTACTTTGCCAGAGCATTTTCTACTCCTATTGAGATGATCTTATGATTTTTTTTATCTTTCATTCTATCACTGTGGTGAAGTGAAGTGAAAGTCGCTCAGTTGTGTCCAAATTTTGCGACCCCATGAAATTCTCCAAGCCAGAATCTACAGGAATGGGTAGCCTTTCCCTTGTCCACAGGATCTTCCCAATCCAGGGATCGAACCCAGATCTCCTGCATTGCAGGCAGATTTTTTTACCAGCTGAGCCACAAGGGAAGCCCATTACTGTGGTGGGTTACATTTATTGATTTGTTATTTTGAGTCATCCTTGCATTCCAGGGATAAGTCACTGGATTATTTTGTATGATCCATGTTATACATAATGCACTTACATATAAAAGATGTATAAGAATTGGGAAGCCATTATTTGGAGGTTTTTCTAGGTTGCCATGACAACACATGTTATTCACAGCTTTCCTCCCTTTTTTTTTACAAAAGCCTATATTTTATTAAATGTTTATCCTAAGTTTTTTATCTTGTTTTTTAATGTATTCATAATTCATAATGTGTCATCTCTGTAGTAATACAAGCACCTTTTCTTCTTCTTTTCAATCTCTTAAAGTTTCCCAGAGTACTATGCAAACAACCATATAGTCAAAGATACTGTTTTCCCAGTTGTCATGTAATGAATGATAGGAGAGTTGGACCATGAAGAAGGGTAAGCACTGAAGAACTGATGCTTTCAAACTGTGGTGCTAGAGAAAACTCTTGAGAGTCCCTTGGACTTCTAGGAGATCAGACCAGTCAATTCTAAAGGAAATCAATCCTGAATATTCATTGGAAGGACTAATGCTTAGATGCTGAAGCTAAAGCTCTAATAATTTGGACACCTGATGCAAAGAGCTGACTCATTAGAAAAGACCTTAATGCTGGGAAAGATTGAGGACAAGAGGAGAAGGGGGCGACAGAGTATAATAAGATGGATGGATGGCATCACCGATTCAATGGACATGAGTTTGAGCAAACCCTGGGAGATTGTGAAGTACAAGGAAGCCTGGCGTGCTGCAATCTATGATGCGGCAAAGAGTCAGACATGACTTAGTGATGGAACTACAATTACATGCAAAAATGCATGTAATTGCTGCTTAGTATAAATATTATTATTTAGTTCAATATCTGGCAATAGGACCTACTTTTCTACTAATCTCAAATTTTCTTATATTTTTCTCCATTACAGTAATGTTTACACTAAGAATAATTCATACTAAAACATCAAACACAGTCTTAAAAGGGTTTTAGAAATCTGCCAAAGTTAATGTGATTTGAACACATTTAAAGATTTTGTCTTTTTTTTTTTTTTTACTTTATTTTACTTTACAATACTCTATTGGCTTTGCCATACATCAACATGAAACCACCACAGGTATACACGAGCCGTCTTTATATACAAATTTTTACAGAAAACAAACATCATGGCATCCGGTCCCATCACTTCATGGGAACTAGATGGGGAAACAGTGGAAACAGTGTCAGATTTTATTTTTGGGGCTCCAAAATCACTGCAGATGGTGACTGCAGCCATGAAATTAAAAAATGCTTAGTCCTTGGAAGAAAAGTTATGAGCAACCTAGATAGCATATTCAAAAGCAGAGACATTACTTTGCCAACTAAGGTCCGTCTAGTCAAGGCTATGGTTTTCCCTGTGGTCATGTATGGATGTGAGAGTTGGACTGTGAAGAAGGCTGAGCACCGAAGAATTGATGCTTTTGAAGTGTGGTGTTGGAGAAGACTCTTGAGAGTCCCTTGGACTGCAAGGAGATCCAACCAGTCCATTCTGAAGGAGATCAGCCCTGGGATTTCTTTGGAAGGAATGATGCAAAAGCTGAAACTCCAGTACTTTGGCCACCTCATGCAAAGAGTTGACTCACTGGAAAAGACTCTGATGCTGGGAAAGATTGGGGGCTGGAGGAGAAGGGGACAACCGAGGATGAGATGGCTGGATGGCATCACGGACTTGATGAACGTGAGTCTGAGCGAACTCCGGGAGATGGTGATGGACAGGGAGGCCTGGCATGCTGCGATTCATGGGCTCGCAAAGAGTCGGACACAACTGAGTGACTGAATTGAACTGAACTTTATACTAATATTTTGAGCTATGTAGGAAAATTATACTGTATCATTAGAGAGTTCTTAGAAATCGATTTATTTTAGTGATTTATATTTACTAATATTTTTTGCTATCAATGAACAGAAATTAGCTCGACCAAACTGAATATCCTGAAAGAAAAGGTTTCCTTTAGTCCTTTTCCATATCAGCATATGACAATTAGTGACACTGGTTTACATTTCAAAAAATGGAAGTTTTATTAAATATTTATGGGGATTTGGGTCTAGCCCATAAAATTTTGCAAAAGGATTTTGCTTTCAACTGTAAAAGGGTGTCTGAGATAATTCAGTTAGAGTAACTACATATACCAAACAAATTTTCAATATTCCAGGGATGCACTCATTGAAAGTTAGTTTTTTATTTTGACAAATTGTGACTTATTACAAGCACACCTCCATGATATTAAATGCCTTAGACCATGCAGTTTCTTCATCTCTCTGAGCCTTCACAAAATTGGAGAGATTTAAGGCCTTGTTCTGGATTAAACTTTGTTTTAAGGGAATGTTGTAGCTGGTTCTATCCAGATCACTAAAACTTTTATCCATATCAGCACTTATGTTCTTTCCCTATCTTAGCATTCTTGTGCTCACTGGAGTAACACTTATCCTTTCCTTCAAGGACTTTACTTTGCATTCACAGCTTGTATAGGTGTTTGGTTCAAGAGGCCTAGCTTTTAACCTATCTTGGTTTTTGATATGCTTTCCTCATTTCTAGCTCCCTCTCTCTCTCTGTGTGTGTGTGTGTGTGTGTGTGTGTTTGTGTGTGTGTGTGTGTTGCTGACTTCCTACAATGTGTTTATTTGAAACATGGATAGCATATGTGCCAAATCCAACAGAAAGAATTATCCACAGTCTTCTAGCACAGTTTATCTAACCAATTAATTTTTTTTTAAGACCATGTTCTTTTTAGAGATTTAAAGGTGACATTGGGAATTGGTTGGGAATTTATCCTTAAAAGAAGGTTTTTTCCAAACCTGAGCCATTTAGGAAGAAGAGAAGTTATATAAGGAAGGGAATATATATTATAATCTCATGCATGCTTACGATTTCCCAAAGATTCACCATTTCTAAGGGATTTGGTATGAGAATGAGAAGCACTCCCTTTAAAACTTCCTTCATGTGTGCTCAGTTGCTCAGGCGTGTCTGACACTTTTCAAACTCATGGGCTTTTAGCCTGCCATGCTCCTCTATCCCTGGAGTTTTCCAGGCAAAAAAAACTGGAGTGGGTTGTCATTTCCTACTCCAGGTTATCTTCCCGACCAAGGAATCAAGCCTGCGTTTCCTGCATCTCCAGCTTTGGCAGGCAGCCTCTTTACCATTGTATCACCTGGGCAGCCTTTTAAAACTTCTTAGATAACTAGAAAATAAACAGTTCCAGCTTTAAAATACTTCACTCCTTTCTAGCTTTTAATTCAATGTGAGAGACAAGAAACGCTTCCTTTCACTTGAACAGTTAGAGCTCACTGTAGGATTATTAATTAGCCGAATTTAAATATTGCTGTGTCTCAGGAACAAAGAGGTCTGAGGAGAGGGAGAGACTTTAGACAAGGGTGTGTGGGTGAAGCAGTCAGAAGACTCACAGAATTTATATATTAAGTTTGTTGTCTTATGTGGGTTCATGGCATCTCAGAACAAGTATAATATTAACAGAAAAAAATCACTGATCAGAGATCACCATGACACATATAACAATGATCAAGATGGCTGAAATTCTGTGAAAATTACCAAAAGGTGAAGAAACACAAAAGGAGTAAATACTGTTGGAAAAATGGCACCGATAGACTTGCTCAACCCAGGATTGCCTCATACCTTCAATCTATAAAAAGCACAATATCTGTGAAGTGCAATGAAGAAAAATGCAATCAAATGAGGTATGCCTGTATAATATAAGGTGACTTACATTAAAAGACAAAAACCCAATTGATAACATGTAATGTATCATATAACTAAATGAAACCCAAATAAAAGGTGGTATAAAGGAAATTTATATAAATATATTAAGCATAAAGTCTGCATGAAAATATCATAAAGGAAATACATTTATTAAAATGGCACTTCTAAGCCACATGAGTTAAGTGAGGAAAATGAAATATAGGAGTTGTTCTAAAAACTCTGTTTACAAATCTCTATGAAGAATGTGAAAGTTATATTCCTGTTATTTTGTTATTCTTTTTCTTTCTTTCCATAATGTGCCCTGAAATCTACCACTGTTTTACCAAGAATTACAAATCTCTCAATTTTAGTCAGCAAAAAAAAAAAAAAAAACAGTTGTGAGAGGAGAGTTGACTATTGATTATGCACATGTGTTATTTAAATACAAATAAAAGTTAACATGAGGGCCTTTCCAGATGACAAACAGATGGGGGAAAAGTGGAAACAATGACAGATTTTATTTTCTCAGGCTCCAAAATCACTGTGGACAGTGATTTCATGNTTTGCAACAATACCATCTCTAATTTCAAACAATTATTTCTAAGATTTATTTCTAAAATGTTTAAGACACTAGTCAGTGAATATTTCATTTCCTCATGTATATATGGAAAACTAAGTTTTATACTGTTACTGCAATTCTCTTGATATGGTAATATAAAGTTAATTGTATCCCTTTTCAGCTATTTAAAATATTAATATCATCCCCTGTTAATGTTTTCAAGTGGAGAGAAGAATTAGCATAGTCACTAATTAGATTCTCTTTGCAGTTTTATTTTCAAGCACATCTTTATCTTTTACATTTTCAATGAGAGATTCTCATTCCTCTAGTAACATTTTTGGCTGCAGAAGTGTGTTTGAATTTCCGAATCTTCTCTTTCATGGTGAGCATAACGACTAACACATCGTTACCCCTATATTCCCATGAAATGCATAAGTTAGCTTCCTTTACATTTATTTGTTTTTAATAACAGTTCATTCTTTGCCTCATATATAGAAATATTAATCTCTTGTTTCCTGAGGGCTTCATTTCCCTTCAATTATACATTCTGATAACTGTAAACTGTGAGGAGCTTCCTGAGGTTATCTACATATAAGTCAGCAATTACACACTTTCAATGCTCAGAACAGGCACACACAGGATGAGAACATAATCTGCAGTGTCTAATCCTACATGAAAATATGGGATACCATGTTCACAAACTATTATTAATTCCAAAATGGCAAAAACATAGTATTAAACCAATAGCAGTACCCTTCTAAGCATGGCACCCTGTGTGACTGCATAGTTCATAGGTCTGTGACGGTGGTCCAGGCCTTACAATACAAATGAAGTCAATATAGAGTTGAATACGGTCTGAGGGGCCACATACCTAGGTTTTATGAACTTATGAATTTTCTAGCTATTTGTCCTTGGACAAGTTATTCTCTACTTCAGTGATTTCTTTTTGTACAACCTTGATAATAACATGTAATTCATGTCTGTGTGTATATACCTGTGTGTGTATTTAGGAATAAATCAATTAATGCAAGTAAAAGGCCAAAGTGTAGTGTCTGATATAAGTAAGCCTTCAAAAATATTAGCTACTAGTCCCATGGACAGAAGAGCCTGGTGGGCTGCTGTCCATGGGGTCGCTGAAAGTTGGATACGACTGAGTGACTTCACTTTCACTTTTCACTTTCATGCATTGGAGAAGGAAATGACAACCCATTCCAGTGTTCTTGCCTGGAGAATCCCAGGGACAGGGGAGTCTGGTGGGCTGCCATTTATGGGGTTGCACAGAGTCAGACACGACTGAAGCAACTTAGCAGCAGCAGAAGCAGCAGCATTATTTCTATAAGAAACAGCTATTTAAAAAAATAATAATAAAACTTGTGGGCTAACTCCTATAGAAAATCTCCTCCAAAATGATTTCCATAAAATAGCAACTTATAGGGACATACATGGACTTCCCATGTGTTTAAGTGGGTAAATAATCCGTCTGAGATGCAGGAGACACAGGAGATGTGGGTTCAATCCCTGGGTTGAGAAGATTCCCTGGTGGAGGGCATGGTACCCACTCCAGAATTCTTGCCTGAAGAATCCCATTCCAGAGGAGTCTGGCTAGCTGTAGTCCATAGACTTCAAGAGTCAGACACACTGAAATGACTGAGCATGAACGCATGCATGGACATACATACAACAGATACACAATCTGGATTTCCTGAACCAGTTTTGATAATCTAATCTTACTATTTACAAAAAAAGGTAGAGGTATAATTGTATAATATGCTGGGCTGTTCTTAGTCACTTAGTTGTGTCCAACTATTTGCAACCCCTTGGACTCTGTAGCCCACGAGGCTCCTCTGTCCACAGGGATTCTCCAGGCAAGAATACTGGAGTGGTTTGCCACAGCCTCCTCTAGGGGATCTTCCCAACCCACGAATCAAACTCAGGTCTGCTGCATTACAGGAGGATTCTTTACCATCTGAACCACCAGGGATATCTGTACCTAAAAGATTTCAGAATTGACTATTTAAATAATAAATGCATATACAGTTGTGTTAATCTGCAGCTTTAGGACATTCAGTCAATCTAATAAGGAATTTATTCTCCTGGTATGGTTATGGTAAACTAGGATTTCATTTGAAAGTCCACACTCTAGAAGTGACTTTCTCAAGTATGTCTACAATCTATATCTTGACTCAACATCAAGGAAATTTACTAATTAAAAATGGACCAGAATTGGTAAAACTAGTAGTTTTCAAACTCTATGTCTTGTTTGCAATAGTTTCTAGAATCTTGCGTAGTCAGGGCAAACATGCATTAAACTGAGGAAGACCCTTTGCTTTCCCAATTTTATTCAGACTTCTCCAAGCCCTAATTCTTACTAAGCCTCAGCCTTGCTACCTGTACTTGCTGGGCCTGCATAGTTCAATCATAGAGTATTGCTAGGTCAGTTGAGCAGGATCCTTACCCTTAATATCTGATCATCTTTGATATCAGATCAAATTCCTCATCTCCTATTATCCCTAGATTATACCTGATCACTCTGATCACACTAGCCTGCAAGCAACAAGAATCCTGTTAAATATATTTAGCAAAACTCCTCCGTCATTTTGTTTCCTCTTAATAATCTTCCTTCCACTGACCCAACCCACTCCCCAATCTGTTCCCTGGACTTAAAATCCCACTCCATATTATATTAGAAGTTGGACCTGATCTCGATTCCTCATTGTGATAATTCTGACATCTATCACAATAATGCTGAATAAAGTTTTCTTTACCATTAAGTTGGTAAAGAATCTCCCTGCAATCCAGGAGACCTGGGTTCAATCCCTTGGGCAGGAAGGTCCTCTGGAGAAGGAAAAGGCAACCCGTTCCAATATTCTTGCCTGGAGAATCCCATGGACAGAGGAGCTTGATGGGCTATAGTCCATGGGGTCACAAGAGTCAGACACGACTTAGCGACTAAACCAACCAAAAACCAACCAACCATTTTGACAAAGCTCAGAATACTTCTTTTTTTTTTCTTTTTCTTTAACAATAGTAAGGGGTAGTCCCCTGGACTTGACTCCTAAAAGGTTCTGAGCTAAACTACTTATACAGAGAGATCACCTGAGTCTGTGGAGTTGACTAATCTTATGTTTAGAGCCTTTTACCAAAGACCTCAGCTCAATTTGATGGTGTTTTTGGAGCACCACAAAGAATAGACAAGTGAGATTTTATTCCAAATGACAGGAGTGGATATAAGAAAATAGCTGCCTACTACTTATGAAAGACTGTAAAATGGCAGAATAGACTCTACCATATCTCTTGTGTTCTGCCTCAGATAAAACTTTTTTTAAAAAAAATTACAAGTATCAGTGTAGAGGGTGAGGTATTTTCAGAGGTTTTGAGAAATGACAGGTAGGCAGGCTGTTTAACCCATAATTAAATCATGGGAGAAAAGAACTGAGTGTTCTTGCAAGTGCAATGAACTGCCTGGCAAACCACATAATTCTCAAATCATTCTGAACTTTTTTTCTTCATTTGAATGATTTAGTTGTTTATTCTGCCCATTAATATATCTTTATGCATTATGTGTGATGTTGGGTATATGTATTAAAAGAGAACTATCAGTGAATTATGAAAACAAGATTCCACCAACTACACAAAATGTAGTACTTAGGATCATTCTACTCAGGACATATCATAGTGGATCTTTGAAAAGTTCTTCTTAAATTTCTGTCAGTGTCAGGGTGCCAGATGAATCTCATGGTTAGGATAACCAGTTACAGATGCACATGAAAAAGTCTCTGTCATTAAGTCTTCTGTCATGTGGTTCAGACAATGAGTTTAGGTTAAAAAGGAAACTCTGCTGTAACTTTGACCAATATGAAAAAAAAATGTGAAGCTTCTAGTTTGATTATTTGTGTTCTAGTTTTGATTGTTGAAGTGTTCTCTAATCTGTGATGCTTCTGCATATCATTTCTACTGTTAGCTGGTAACCATGGTAACTGTCATCCATAGATGAATGAGATGATTAAACTGCTTACTGTTCACAAATACGGTGTGAATATAACACACTTAAGGATGCTGGGGATTGAATTATCTGCAGCTGGATAGATTAAGGTATGGTTTGAAAGATGAGTAAAAACACTAGCACTTCCAAAAAGTGCTAAGGTCAAGTTGTGTCCCTGTTGGGTCTTAGACACTTTGCTGAGTACTTGAAATTTAGTGGTTGTGCACAGATTAGTTTGATTGAAGGAAATGAAAATGACATTTATTTATTATATATTTTGTTGTGGGAATAATGCACATATATTTTTATAATGTACAACTGTGTATATCTGCTTTCACCTGTGACATTTAAAGGACTTGGTGGGTGGGTAGTCAATTTCTGTTTTTAAAACAAGACAAAGCTGGAAAAACTTAAAATCAATAAACTTCCTTTGACCAGACAGAGAAATAAATTTGTAGGTCAAATTGCCAGGCAGAAATCTAGAGACAAAGATGAATCAAGAATTACAGGATAGATCTGTTTACTTGGAGCAGACGCCACAGCAGCCAGAAACTGGTAGGGAGATTTAAATGATAATTTTGATAAAGCACTGGAGACTGAGTATGCACAAATATGAAAGTGAGGAACTTGAGCAACCAAAGTTTTAAGGGGCCTGCATTTTTATAGTCTTTACATCCAGGAATCCTACTTGGTTAAAAAAAAAAAAAAAAACCCTATTGGCTGTGGCAAAGCAGAGAATAATAATCATTGTAGAACACACCCCAAAACTCTTCATTGGCAAAATTCTCCTCTATGGTAAAAAAGACTTTGCCAAAGCCTTATCTCAGCTGAAGAAGATAGTTTCTCCCCCGCTTCACTTCCCACATCCTAGTATTCCTGACTCACCTTAAAAGAGGAACATACAACATGCACACAGAGTCAACAGGAAACAGTGTTTTGAGAAAATATACTAAGGATATTAAAACCAGGGAAGGATTACAGGGCTAGGGAAATTACCACTATTAGGAGCCATTACTATCAATCTGATGGATATTAAAGTTATAACAAAGATAGTACAAAGAACTCTAAGCCATTAATATGCTGTCTTAGGTAATATGGGACAATTCTTTGTAAAACATATACCACTAAAACTGAAACAGGGAGAAGAGAGTATCCTGAATAGTTTCAGTTCAGTTCAGTTCTGTCACTCAGTGGTGTCCGACTCTTTGTGATCCCATGAATCGCAGTACTCCAGGCCTCCCTGTTCATCACCATATCTCGGAGTTCACTCAGACTCTTAGAGTTTATTAAAGAAATTGAATAAATGATTACATATATTCTAAAAAAGATACTACTAGAAAAATGTTCTTTCGCTGGGGAATTCTAATAAATGTTTATTGAAGAAATGATACTGAATCTTCAAACTCTGTCCCAGGAAATTAGAAGGAGAGGGAACAAGTTTTAATGTATCTAATCAAACTAACAATGTGCCCAAGATTTCAATGCAAACACTGATAAAAAAAATCAAGGAAGATCTAAAAAAAAGGGAGAATTATACCATATTCAATTAAAGAATGAATATCTAAAATGTCAGTTTCTTCCAATTTAATCTTTACATTCAATGCAACCTCAGTCAAAATCCTAGAAAACTATTATATCAATATCAATAAACAGATTGTAAAGTCTATATGGAAAGACAAAATACCTAGAATGATCTATATGGGATAGCTGGAGAAGATAATAAAGGACACATATATTCTGATTTCAAGTTTTAATATATATTCATAATAAGACAAAATATTATTGGCAAAAGAATCGACTCACAGATAAATGGAACAAAATAGAGTTCCCCAAAATAGATCAATACAGTTATAGTCAACTTATATTTTTTAACATGAATAAAAAACACAACTCAGTGGGGAAAGGAGAGACTTTATATTAAAATTATATTCTATACTATACTATCAGATCAATGGAACATCTATATGCAAAAATTAAGCCTGGACTCAGCACTAACACATTATGCAATAACTGTCTCAAAATGGATCATGAACCTAAATGTAAGATACCAAATTATAAAACTTTTGGAGAGAAATTTTATGTCCTTACAACACCCAAAGTACAATCAAGGGAAAATAAAACAGGTAGATTGGTTTTATTAAAATTTAAAAAACTATTTTTGAAAGACACTATAAAGAGAATGAAAAGATGACTGTCAGGAGCTCAGCTGAGCTGAGTTGCCACGTGTTAGAATAAGTGGTTAGAAGATGAGAACATTAGGATGATCTACAGAATTGGAGACATAAACATCAACTAAACCAATAAAATAGCAATAAAAAGTCAAAGGAGAAATGTGTGATTAAAGAAAGGATGGAGGCGATAAATATATGAGAATCCCAGAGAAACTTTTAGTTCCAGACAGTTAAAAAGTACCCCCAAGCAAATGAACAAATTCACATGCAGTGATGGGAGTGTGTTTAAAGGACTTAGGAGGCAAGTGAAAAAGCTTCCAATGATCAAAAATATAACAACTTGAACAAAATAAACAATGTTAAAATGGATTATAGTCCAAATTAGAAAATAAATATCCTATGTCCATACTGATAAACAGTGGAAAGAGTTTATCAGGCGGACTTCATTTTGGAGGCTTCAAAATCACTGCAGATGGTGATTGCAGCTGTGAAATTAAAAGCTGCTTACTCCTTGGAAGGAAAGTTATGACCAACGTAGACGGTATATTAAAAAGTAGAGACATTACTTTGCCAACAAAGGTCCGTCTAGTCAAGGCTATGGTTTTTCCAGTAGTCATGCATGGATGTAAGAATTGGACACCAAGGAAAGCTGAGCACAGAAGAATTGATGCTTTTGAACTGTGGTGTTGGAGAAGACTCGAGAGTCCTTTGGATTGCAAGGAGATCCAATCAGTCCATCCTAAAGGAGATCAGTCCTGAATGTTCATTGGAAGGACTGATATTGAAGCTGAAACTCCAATACTTTGGCAATCTCATGTGAAGAGCTGACTCATTTGAAAAGACCCTGATGCTGGAAAAGATTGAAGGTGGGAGGAGAAGGGGATGACAGAGGATGAGATGGTTGGATGGNTGAGTATGCACAAATATGAAAGTGAGGAACTTGAGCAACCAAAGTTTTAAGGGGCCTGCATTTTTATAGTCTTTACATCCAGGAATCCTACTTGGTTAAAAAAAAAAAAAAAAAAACCCTATTGGCTGTGGCAAAGCAGAGAATAATAATCATTGTAGAACACACCCCAAAACTCTTCATTGGCAAAATTCTCCTCTATGGTAAAAAAGACTTTGCCAAAGCCTTATCTCAGCTGAAGAAGATAGTTTCTCCCCCGCTTCACTTCCCACATCCTAGTATTCCTGACTCACCTTAAAAGAGGAACATACAACATGCACACAGAGTCAACAGGAAACAGTGTTTTGAGAAAATATACTAAGGATATTAAAACCAGGGAAGGATTACAGGGCTAGGGAAATTACCACTATTAGGAGCCATTACTATCAATCTGATGGATATTAAAGTTATAACAAAGATAGTACAAAGAACTCTAAGCCATTAATATGCTGTCTTAGGTAATATGGGACAATTCTTTGTAAAACATATACCACTAAAACTGAAACAGGGAGAAGAGAGTATCCTGAATAGTTTCAGTTCAGTTCAGTTCTGTCACTCAGTGGTGTCCGACTCTTTGTGATCCCATGAATCGCAGTACTCCAGGCCTCCCTGTTCATCACCATATCTCGGAGTTCACTCAGACTCTTAGAGTTTATTAAAGAAATTGAATAAATGATTACATATATTCTAAAAAAGATACTACTAGAAAAATGTTCTTTCGCTGGGGAATTCTAATAAATGTTTATTGAAGAAATGATACTGAATCTTCAAACTCTGTCCCAGGAAATTAGAAGGAGAGGGAACAAGTTTTAATGTATCTAATCAAACTAACAATGTGCCCAAGATTTCAATGCAAACACTGATAAAAAAAATCAAGGAAGATCTAAAAAAAAGGGAGAATTATACCATATTCAATTAAAGAATGAATATCTAAAATGTCAGTTTCTTCCAATTTAATCTTTACATTCAATGCAACCTCAGTCAAAATCCTAGAAAACTATTATATCAATATCAATAAACAGATTGTAAAGTCTATATGGAAAGACAAAATACCTAGAATGATCTATATGGGATAGCTGGAGAAGATAATAAAGGACACATATATTCTGATTTCAAGTTTTAATATATATTCATAATAAGACAAAATATTATTGGCAAAAGAATCGACTCACAGATAAATGGAACAAAATAGAGTTCCCCAAAATAGATCAATACAGTTATAGTCAACTTATATTTTTTAACATGAATAAAAAACACAACTCAGTGGGGAAAGGAGAGACTTTATATTAAAATTATATTCTATACTATACTATCAGATCAATGGAACATCTATATGCAAAAATTAAGCCTGGACTCAGCACTAACACATTATGCAATAACTGTCTCAAAATGGATCATGAACCTAAATGTAAGATACCAAATTATAAAACTTTTGGAGAGAAATTTTATGTCCTTACAACACCCAAAGTACAATCAAGGGAAAATAAAACAGGTAGATTGGTTTTATTAAAATTTAAAAAACTATTTTTGAAAGACACTATAAAGAGAATGAAAAGATGACTGTCAGGAGCTCAGCTGAGCTGAGTTGCCACGTGTTAGAATAAGTGGTTAGAAGATGAGAACATTAGGATGATCTACAGAATTGGAGACATAAACATCAACTAAACCAATAAAATAGCAATAAAAAGTCAAAGGAGAAATGTGTGATTAAAGAAAGGATGGAGGCGATAAATATATGAGAATCCCAGAGAAACTTTTAGTTCCAGACAGTTAAAAAGTACCCCCAAGCAAATGAACAAATTCACATGCAGTGATGGGAGTGTGTTTAAAGGACTTAGGAGGCAAGTGAAAAAGCTTCCAATGATCAAAAATATAACAACTTGAACAAAATAAACAATGTTAAAATGGATTATAGTCCAAATTAGAAAATAAATATCCTATGTCCATACTGATAAACAGTGGAAAGAGTTTATCAGGCGGACTTCATTTTGGAGGCTTCAAAATCACTGCAGATGGTGATTGCAGCTGTGAAATTAAAAGCTGCTTACTCCTTGGAAGGAAAGTTATGACCAACGTAGACGGTATATTAAAAAGTAGAGACATTACTTTGCCAACAAAGGTCCGTCTAGTCAAGGCTATGGTTTTTCCAGTAGTCATGCATGGATGTAAGAATTGGACACCAAGGAAAGCTGAGCACAGAAGAATTGATGCTTTTGAACTGTGGTGTTGGAGAAGACTCGAGAGTCCTTTGGATTGCAAGGAGATCCAATCAGTCCATCCTAAAGGAGATCAGTCCTGAATGTTCATTGGAAGGACTGATATTGAAGCTGAAACTCCAATACTTTGGCAACCTCATGTGAAGAGCTGACTCATTTGAAAAGACCCTGATGCTGGAAAAGATTGAAGGTGGGAGGAGAAGGGGATGACAGAGGATGAGATGGTTGGATGGCATCGCCGACTCAGTGGACATGAGTTTGGGTGAACTCCGGCAATTGGTGATGGACAGGGAAGCCTGGCATGCTGCAGTCCATGGGGTTGCAAAGAGTCAGACACGACTGAGCCACTGAACTGAACTGAACTGAAACTAATAAAAACAAATGAGAAATTATATTTGGAAGAAAGTCAAATCTCTCATGTATAAAATCTTAAGTAATTTATAGAGGCTCACATTCACCTGCATAATGAGTTCATAACTCCCAGTCCTTAAGTTGGGCCACAGATAGTGAAATTTTCCATCGTGTCCTGTATGATAAAGTAGGAAAATAATGTATTTTCAGTGGAGAAACCTAAAAACACTATTTCAGCCAGCTAATTAAGGTCAAGATTGGGTGTGAGAAGTCATATTGATAGTATATATAAAGTATGATGTAATGAAAATGACCTTGCCTCTATAATCTTCATCCGATGAAACCACTGACATTGTTGTTTAGTCACTAAGTTGTGTCTGACTCTTCTGTGACCGCATGGACTATCGTTCCTCTGTCCATGAGATTTCCCAGGCAAGAATGCCAGAGTGGGTTGCCATTTCCTCCTCTAGGGCATCTTCCTGACACAGGGATCAAACCTGTATGTCCTGCCTTGGCAGACACATTCTTTATCATTGAGCCATCAGGAAAGCCCTGATAAAATCATAATAGTCAGTATACTCGTGAGCAAAGTTAACACAAAACTTAAACAAAGGTATCTACAAATACACGATCAGTCTTTGCAATCCCATCTAGGTCATCAAAAACAAGAAATTTCCAAAGAAGTGTCATAGCCAAGAGGAGTCTAAGGAGACATGACCGTTAAATATATGGTATCCTAGGTAAGAAGGATAAATGATAGGAATATAAAAATGACATTAGGTTAAAACTGAGGAATTATGAATATTTTATGGCCTTTAATCAATAATTATGCATCAGTATTTGTTCTTTAGTTGTTATGTACCATACTAATTTAAGATTCTAATAACAGGGAAACAAAGGTGTAGAGTATTGAAAAATCTATTTTGCAACTTTTCTAAATATAAAATCATCTAAAATAACATAGTAAATATTTTAAAGCATTGTCAGAAAAAAAAAAAGAAAAACCTATGTGGTAGGTAAATAGAAAATCTAAATCTCTAAGACATTAATTGACTCCATTTAACTTTAGTGTAAAAGATAGCCTGTAAACTTCACTTTTCCGTGATTCTAAATATTTTACTTTTGGTTAAATACCAATATGGCAGAATGTTCTTTATGTAAAAAGATACTCTATATTCTCATATATGATCTAGGCTCAAATTCCTATACCCTCAGAAAATGTAACACGCAAATAGTAATTGAAATTTGCTTAGACAATTGTTAGTTTATTACTCTCAAAAGAGGGAAAGTAAAGATGCATTTTGGGTGTTTTCCAGGGTCCCCTTTGGAATCCAATAAAAGATGTACTTGAAGAAAGATGTTAAAACTTTCAATGACTTTTTCAAAGCAGCATATCTTGAAGTAACCACTCTGAGTGACAGCTGAACACAAACTTCTGACTGGTAGAAGAACAGTCATGTTCACAGTACATAAATATTCACAAAGATGGAACTTTAAATATAACTTGCAAATAATCTGACAGGTAAAATGTAGTTTTAGGTTTCCCAGAGGAATAAAATGAATTTTTCTTCTTTTCATTTTCTTTTGGTGAGTTTTAGCAAAGTTGTTTACAATTTCAGCATCTACTTTAATTTTTCAAATAAGTTGCTTGGCAGTTTCAATTGGTTTTATATTAATCTTTACAGGGTTACTGAATCTGTATATTTAAATCATAAGATTTTTATTTGCCTTTTACATCTCACATGTGCATATCTCTATAAAATTTAGTAACATTGGTTAAATAGTAACATGTAAAAATATTCACTATAATGTTGTATGTGAAATACTAGTACATTATTGATATGGTAACATGAGACATATCAACAGTTTTACTCTGTCACATTACTCAGAAAGACAAGATTATGAAATACTTGTTCAGTTGCTAAGTCATGTCCAACTCTGTGAACCACAGGAACTGCAGCACAGCAGGTTTTCCTGTCCTTCACTGTCTCCAGGAGGTGCTCAGACTCATGTTCATTGAGTCAGTGATGCCATCCATCTTGTCCTAGTTATACCCTTCTCCTTCTGCACAATCTTTCCCAGGATAAGGGTCTTTCCCAGTGAGTCAGCTCATTGCATCAGGTGGCAAAAGTATTAGAGATTCAGCTTCAGCATCTGTCTTCCCAATGAATGTTCAGGGTTAATTTTCTTTAGGATTGACTGGCTTGATCCCCTTGCTATCCAAGGGAATCTCAAGAGTTTTCTCCAGCACCACAATTTGAAAGCATCATTTCTTCAGTGCTCAGATTTCTTTACGGTCCAACTCTGACATCCGTACATGAGGACAGGAAAAACCATAGCTTTGACTATCCAGACCTTTGTGAGCAAAGTGATGTCTCTTGTTTTTAATATGCTGTCTAGGTTTGTTATAGTTTTTCTTCCAAGAGGCAAGCATCTTTTAATTTCATGGCTTTAGTCACGGTCCGCAGTGATTTTGGAACCCAAGAAAATAAAGTCTAACACTGATGGGACCGTATTTTATGATCCTAGTTTTTTGGATGTTGAGTTTTAGACCAGCTTTTTCACTCTCCTCAAGAGGATGGCTTTTTCAGCTATTTCACACTTTTCAAGAGGCTCTTTAGTTCTTCATTTTCTGCTACTAGAGTAGTATAATCTGCATATCTGATGTTGACATTTCTCCTGGCAATCTTCAGGCCAATATAGAAAAAGAGGAATTATTTTTACCTTCCTACTTGAAAAAGCTAAATATCCAGTCAAAGTATTAAAAGTAATATATTTTAGTTAATTTGTACATAGTAAAAATAGTAGACAATGCAGGACACTGATTTCTGAGAAAGAGGAGGCAAAGAGAATTAGACCTAATTTATTAGTTCAAGACAGAAAGCTGGAAAATCCAAGTCATAAAGAATTTGGCAAAAACATATTAAAATAGGAAAAGTTAAGAAAATAGATTGAGAGAGAAAAAAATATCTCAAAAAATTAGCTAAGGAGTAGTTAGCACCAGAGAGTTTAAAATACTATACAAAGCCAGAAAAAACAGTCACCAAAAATGAGCATAAGAAATAATCCAATGTTCTCATAAAAAAGTGGAGAAGATGATTTCCTATTTCTATCACTTGAAGAGAAACACCATAAATCACAGGGCATCAGATAGAGTACTCAGATGGATACTGACTCAATAGTGGCAAAAATGAGCAACAGACTGATAGCTACTTGGGTCTGATAAATCAAAGCTTAAATCTAGCCTTGAAAGAAACAAACTGTCTACAAGATATTTAGTGTGTCTTAGAATGAAACCCAGTAGCACTTTGGCAATACATAAATATCTAGCCGCTAACAGGGTAAAATTCACAATATCTGACTCCTAATCAAGATTAATGAGGTATTCATGAAGCAGAGAAACATAAACTCTGATGAGAAAAATCAATAGGCTCATGCCAAGAAAAAATATGATGGACAATAGAAAAAGACATTCAAATATTTATTATAATTAAAATTTTATGTTTAATAACTTAGATGAAAGCTTGAACATATTAATAAATATTTAAAACATGGAAACTGTCAATAAAATTAAATTTCCAGATATGAAAATTATAAGAACTTCACTGTATGAAATAAATAAACTAGAAACTGCAAGAAACAAACAAAAAATAGCAAGATGAGTGAGCTGAGGCCAAAGCAATAGGTGCATCTAAAATAAAATAATAGAAAAATAAAGAGGATAAGAATGTATTAGCAGACTACCAGTGAGCTATGGGACAGCTCTAAATGATCAAATATATGAATAATTTCAATTTAAAGCAGAGAGTTAGAAAAGTTAAAATATTGAAGAATTAGCAGTAGGCATCTTTCCAAATTTTATTAAAATAGAATAGCCAAATTTAACAAAATCCAAGTATAAGAAATATGAAGAAAATTATAGTATATCCCATAGAGTTAAAGCAAGTGATAAATAGAGAATGGAAAGCAAGTAGAGGAAAAAGAAATATTACAAAACAAAATAATTACAGCAGATTTCTTTTACAATGAATTATAAAACAGAAGACAATGAGATTACACACTTCAATTCCTAAAGAATAAAGCTGTTAAACTAGATGGCTATAATCAGTAAATATATCTTTAAAAATTAGCAGAACAATTTATTCAGATATACAAAGGCTGAAATAAAAATAAATGGTAGACCAGTACTACATAAAATCATTTATCAAAAACAAATAAAATAATAGTGAAACTTCTATCTATTCAAATAAATGGATATCAGTGAAAACTGTAAAGATGTATACAACCCTAAAATATATTATAACTTTAAAGTGACTAAAGGTAACTGATGCATAAATATTTAGAATACATTATAGAATGTATTATATATATAGAAATAAAAATTATGATGGCAATTGTACAAAGCTTGGAAGTAATTTAAGACAATTCAGTTGGAAAATCATCATCTTACCATGAAGTGGTAAAATATTCAGTTCAGTTCAGTTCAGTCACTCAGTCGTGCCTGACTCTTTGTTACCCCATGAATCATAGCACCCCAGGCCTCTCTGTCCATCAACAACTACTGGAGTTCAATCAAACTCATGTCCACTGAGTTGGTGATGCCATCCAGCCATCTCATTCGCTGTTGTCCCCTTCTCCTCCTACCCCCAATCCCTCCCAGCATCAGGGTCTTTTCCAATGAGTCAACTCTTCAAGTGAGATGGCCAAAGTATTGGAGTTTCAGCTTGCTTCAGCATTAGTCCTTCCAATGAACACCCAGGACTGATCTCCTTTAGGATGGACTGGTTGGATCTCCTTGCCATCCAAGGGACTTTCAAGAGTCTTCTCCAACACCACAGTTCAAAAGCATCAATTCTTCGGCGCTAAGCTTTCTTCACAGTCCAACTCTCACATCCATACATAACCACTGGAAAAACCACNGGTATCATCTGCATATCTGAGGTTATTGCTATTTCTGCCAGCAATTTTGATTCCACCTTGTGCTTCATCCAGCCCAGCGTTTCTCATAATGTAGTCTGCATATAAGTTAAATAAGCAGGGTGACAATATACAGCCTTGACGTACTCTTTTCCTGATTTGGAACCAGTCTCTTGTTCCATGTCTGGTTCTAATTGCTGCTTCTTGACCTGCACACTGATTTCTCAGGAGGCAGGTCAGGTGGTCTACTATTCCCATCTCTTTAAGAATTTTAAACAGTTTGTTGTGATCCATACAGTGAAAGTCTTTGGTATAGTCAATAAAGCAGAAATCAATATTTTTCTGGAACTCTCTTGCTTTTTCGATGATCCAATGGATGTTGGCACACTAATCTCTGGTTCCTCTGCCTTTTCTAAAACCAGCTTGAACATCTGGAAGTTCATGGTTCACATATTGTTGAAGCCTGGCTTGGAGAATTTTGAGTGTTACTTTACTAGCGTGTGAAAAGAGTACAGTTGTGCAGTAGTTTGAATATTCTTTGGTATTGCCCTTCTTTGGAAATGGAATGAAAACTGACCTTTTCCAGCCCTGTGGCCACTGCTGAGTTTTCCAAATTTGCTAGCATACTGAGTGCAGCACTTTAACTGCATTGAGTTAGGATTAGAAATATCTCAGCTGAAATTCTATCACCAAACACTAGCTTTGTTTATAGTGATGCTTCCTAAGGTCCACTTGACTTCACATTCCAGGATCTCTGGCTCTAGGTGAGTGATCACACCATCATAGTTATCTGGGTGATTATGTTATTGGGCCCACCCAATAAATAACAGAAAGAATACTGCAAATGTAATTTACATTATTAACAAATTGACCTGAGCTAACAAAAAGTGTGATTATACACGTTTTTTGGCAGTTTCACTATCTCTTCAAATTTCAACTAGAAGTCAGAGATAGAGGAAGAAAATACTATTCAAAACAGATGAAGGATATGACTTCCCATTGCTGATTTTGAAGGAGGGGCATGGGACAGCTGGTAGCTTCCAGGAAAGACAGACTCCCAGCAAAGGGGATTCTTACAGCAACCCAAATGTGCCTGAAATGGATTCTTCTTTAGAGTCCTCAGATAAGTGCCCCATTCAGTTGCTATCTGGAGCATGAGACCAGCAGAGAGTCCAATTGAATGGCTTCTGGACTTGTGACAAGCAGAAATGTGAGATCATGAATGGGTGTTGGATTAGGTCACTAAGACTGTGGTATTTTGCTATGTAGCAAAACAAAACTGATATAAGCAGGATATTGAATGCCAAATGGCCAAGCCCTATGATACAGATAAGAAGAACAATAATCACATATAACTCAAAGTGTTACTGTGAAATATCTGTGACTGTGTTGTACAAATGAATAAAATATGAACTACAAATTCAAGCCATATATACAACTTTAAATTTCCTAATAATAAAATTTTAAGTTGGGAAAAGAAACAAGTATAATTAATTATAATAATATGTTTTGTTTAGCCTAATATATCCAAAATACTGGGGCTTCTCATGTGGATCATTGGTAAAGAACCTGCCTGTAAAGCAGGAGAGGCAAGTTTGATCCCTTGTTCAAGAAGATCCTGTGGAAGAGATAATGGCAATCTGCTCTAGTATTCTTGCCTGGAAAATTCAAGGAGCCTGGTGGGCTACAATCCATGGGGTTGGAAAGAGACACAACTGAGCACACATACATGTGTAAACACACACACACACACACACACACACAGAAAATATTACAACCTCAAAATGCAATAAACATAAAGCATGAATGAGCTACTGCACTTTCTGTTTATTTTTTGGTTGTCTTCAATATGAAGTGCTCAGATAAATTAGGGGCTTGGGATTAACACAGATATACTACTATATAGAAAATAGATAACCAACAAGGACCTACTGTATAGCATAGAAGACTATATACTCAATATTTTGCAATAGCCTAAAGGAGAAAGAATGAAATATATATATATATATGCACAACTGAAAGTAATATAATATTGCAAATCAAAGATGAGATAGTTATTATTTGGGAATGTTTAATGAGTTTCTTTCAGAGACAAGTTATATAAGATTAATTTGGTAAGAAAAGAGTCATAACTCATGGAATTGTGAAGTGGAAATGTTTGCTTGTGACAACAATTTATTTGTTTATTTTACCAGTGGTTTTTACAAGGATGAAATGAGAAATTGAGGGAAAATATATCACTGCCAGTATTATACACTGATCAATGATATGGAATTTTTAAGATAGAAAGATGTTGGACAGATAGATGGATAAATAGGTAGATAGATACTGGATGCTGTGTTAGCACAAGGGGTTAAATTGTTAAGTCATAACACAAATTACAAATGCCATAAACTTCCCTAAAGACTCAAAGCTTACAGGCAAGCATAAGTCATACAGGATATATTATTTTCTAGAAGTATTTAAATTCATCAGCTGCAGTTTTTAATAAAACATCTCTGTTTATTCCCTGCATTAGGACTCTGGTTTATATTTAATAAAACTATAGTAATCAGCTTTTTTTTTGAGTATGTAACATATGTTTCATGTATATGGTTTTGAATCCTCAGAAGAAACACAAAAGGCTCAGAGCAGTTTATAAAATTGTCAGGGTCACTGAGAAAACACTGATAGAGAAACTGGGATCCAGGTCATCTGCCAACAAACCAGTTTATTAAATAGAGCAATTTCAGCTTGAGAACTGTTTCATTTTATATACACTGTTAATAACCAAATGGAATATACTTGTGTGGCTAATACATATAAATTGTGTGGCTCAAACATATAAATTCGAGTTCATTTACAATAATCAATTCAATCTGAGCAGGAAGAACCTATTAAATTATTTTGTAGCTAGGGGCCTCTGTTTTCCACTAGTAAATGCCATTAACTTGTTTAAAAAGAGGTTTGTTTGAAGACAATTGCATGGAGATCTTATTGAGGTCATTTACTCATCTAGCCATGCTCCCAGATAGGGCTGGAATGAGAGATTGTTAATTTATTAATTCCTTCATTCTTAGATGTTATACTCTAACATTTTTGGTAAAAATTAATATACTGTTATGGAAGTTTAAATATATGTCTATAAATTATAGATCCACTGAACATTTTTTTTAATATTGAAATAAGCAACATCCAAAAAGGATGGAAAACTTTGATTATACATAATAATTCTTATATAATTTATAATTTAGACATTTATGTAATATGGTATTGAGTCTAAGTACTGTACACTCATTGGAGAAGGAAATGGCAACTGACTTCAGTATTCTTGCCTGGAAAATGCCATGGAGAGAGGATCTGGGCAGACTACAGTTCACTGGTCACAGAGTAAGACATGATTTAGTGCGCGCGAGCGCACACACACACACACACACACACACACACACACCCCGGACACTTACAGATGTCTCCTCATTAGATGTTTGCAGCCAATGTATAAGATGAGTTTTTATCATTAGTTCATAAGTGAGGGAAATGAGCCTCAGAGTTATAAAATAACTTAGCCACAGCCTCAAAAAGAATGAATATCATAACTAGTATCTAAATTGACTATATCTCACTCTAGTATTATTTCCACTGTATGTGTATATCTGAGAGAGGCGCACATGGGGAAAGAATAGAATAACAGAAATGAGAGGCAGAATATATAAACAGTGGACAAAAACTCATTAACCAGCAGCAAACAACTGCTTGAAATATCAGTTATATCATTTTGTAGGTAAGCTGCATGTAACCATTAGCTTCTATAAAACGTGTTGTGTTTTGTTCACCCCAGAGAGAATAAATCAAAATAACGTGATTTACTTTCTTACTGAATGAATGTTAATATGTATGACAATCATGTGAGAAGAGTCAGGTGGCAGAAATGAGTAGGAGATTCTAATGGTATTAGAGAAAACTGAAATGGGATATGAGAGTAGGACTGTGAAGAAGGTTGAGCACGGAAGAATTGATGCTTTTGAACTGTGGTGTTGGAGAAGACTCTTGAGAGTCTCTTGGACTACAAGGAGATCCAACCAATCCATTCTGAAGGAGATCAGCCCTGGGATTTCTTTGGACGGAATGATGCTAAAGCTGAAGCTCCAGTACTTTGGCCACCTCATGCAAAGAGTTGACTCATTGGAAAAGACTGATGCTGGGAGGGATTGGAGGCAGGAGAAGGGGACAACAGAGGATGGATGGCATCACTGAGTCGATGGACGTGAGTCTGAGTGAACTCAGGGAGTTGGTGATGGACAGGGAGGCCTGGCGTACTGCGATTCATGGGGTCGCAAAGAGTCGGACATGACTGAGTGACTGAACTGAACTGAACTGAATCCTTTGCTTTACTTATTTATAATATCAGAATAAGATTTTTTTTGAAAAATGAAAAATGGTCAGGGTCTGTATTCCATTATTGTGACCTGATTAAGATGTAGGAAGTAAAAGGTTTTGGCTCAAAAATGTGTAGTTGATTACATTCTAAAATAGAGTTTTATAAGATTTTGCAGTGGAGGGTGTTATATAAAGTGAGTTTGAATGCAGAATAAGATCTTATCCATTGTTTTATTTGGGTGATTCTATGTAAGTAATGCAGGATTCCCAGATGGCTCAGTCAGTAAAGAGCTCAGTGCAGTGAAGGAGACACAGGTTCAATCCCTGGTTTGGGAGGATCCCCTGGAGAAGGAAATGACAACCCATAACAATATTCTTAACTGGAGAACTCCATGGACAGAGGTGCCTGGGCTATAGTCCACGGGGTCACAAAGAGTTGGACTCAACTTAGTAGCTAATACTTTCACTTTTCATTTCCATTTAAGTAAAGATCTGAAGCTTAAATATGTGCTAAATTTGATTTATAAAAAGGGACAGGTAGGAAGACATATCAAATCATCTAGCCATTTGTCTAGGAAAAAATGTGCATGTTTATTAACTAAAGGGAAGTATTACTTACACTGAAAATTGCTTGAGCATATAACTGACTACTCACCATGTACCCATCTCATTTATTTCAAAGAAAGCAAATGTGCAGGTGTATTACTGATGTGGAGATATTTGCATCAAAATTGAAAAACAATTGCAAAAGTTATAAATTTGCAATAAATCACGTTGGTGATATAGGTTGTTGAATGTAAAAAAATATATTTATAGAAAAAAGGGTAAATTTATTTTCTATGAAAGCAGAATATTTTCTAATAAAATCTTGAATAGAAAACTAATTTATGACAGAACATGAGTTGCTTTGGTTATATACTGTGATAAACACAGGACCTAAGGATATGAAAAATCCAGCAAAATATGCCTCCCTAGGCATGAATAAAAAACTTTTAATTGTGATTGATTCATGCAAATTTTCTTTGTATTTATTCAAATTAGCTTTCATACTTGCAAAGAATTAACAAATGTCCCTTTGATTCACTATATTAAAAATATAGCTTAGAAATGTCATGGCTAAAATAATATCCCTAAGATTTTTAGGGGTATTTTATTCCCCCCTTTTTAAAAATTAAATCACATAAATGTTAAGCATGAAACATGTTACCATGAATCCTAGTACTGAATTCTTAAAATTGACCTCAACACATAATACCTTGTAAGAGCTTAAAGAAAAACAACACATGTTGAGATTTACATTTCTGTGCTGACTGGGTACTTGCTGGTTAAAAATTATGATCGGACCATGTGAGGTAAGAATCCATCTCTAAATTTAACAGCTCTGTAGTTACAGACACCTTATTTCACCTTGTTCTATCTCAATGGGTTTGTTGTTAGAATTGAATGAGANCTGTGCTGACTGGGTACTTGCTGGTTAAAAATTATGATCGGACCATGTGAGGTAAGAATCCATCTCTAAATTTAACAGCTCTGTAGTTACAGACACCTTATTTCACCTTGTTCTATCTCAATGGGTTTGTTGTTAGAATTGAATGAGATCGTGTCGAGCACTTAGAAAATTACCTGGCATATCGTTAAGATTTAACACATATTGGCTTTTATACTCATTTTACATATGCACATTATCTTTCTTAAAGTTCACACCACTTTCAGACAAAATTGAAAAACTATATTGGTCAAATTCAAATAAAAAGAGAAGAAAAGTTAAAAAAATAGTGAAACGGAATAAATGTAATGGATAATAAATGACAAACATTGTGACGGAAACTGTGTATTAAGTGAGTCACATTTAGTTTTCATAAGAAAACGTCTGAGATGAAGTTTTTCTTTATTTTCCATGATATATGAAGGCTTAATGAGTAAATAGTCAAGATCACACAACTAAATATTGCTGACAAAATTTCACCTTCAGCAATAGAAGGAATGAGGCAATTATGAGGAAGTGAGAATTAATAATATATATGAATATATGCAGAGAACATAATGAGAAATGCTGGACTGGATGAAGCACAAGCTGGAATCAAAATTTCTGGGAGAAATACCAATAACTTCAGATATGCAGATGACACCAGCCTTATGGCAGAAAGTGAAGAGGAACTAAAAAGCCTCTTGATGAAAGTTAAAGAGGATAATGAAAGAGTTGGCTTAAAACTCAACATTCAGAAAACTAAGATCATGGCATCTGGTCCTATCACTTCATGGCAAATAGATAGGGAAACAATGGAAACAGTGGCAGACTTTATCTTTGGGGGCTCCAAAATCACTGCAGATGGTCTTGCAGCCATGAACTTAAAAGACGCTTACTCCTTGGAAGGAAAGTTATGACCAACCTAGATGGCATATTAAAAAGCAGAGACATTAGTTTGCCAACAAGGTCCGTCTAGTCAAAGCTATGCTTTTTTCCAGTAGTCATGTATGGATGTGAGAGTAGGACTGTGAAGAAAGCTGAGTGCTGAAGAATTGGTGCTTTTGAACTGTGGTGTTGGAGAAGACTCTTGAGAGTTCCTTGGACTGCAAGGAGATCCAACAATTCTATCCTAAAATCAATCAGTCCTGAATATCCATTGGGAGGACTGATGCTAAAGCTGAAACTCCAATACTCTGGCCACGTGATGTGTGAACTGATTCATTGGAAAAGACCCTGATGCTGGGAAAGACTGAAGGGGGGAGGAGAAGGAGATGATGGAGGATGAGATGCTTGGGTGGCATCATGGACTCAATGGACATGAGTTTGAATAAACTCTGGGAATTGGCGATGGACAGGGAGGCCTGGAGAGCTGCAAGTCCATGGGATCTCAAAGAGTCAGACACGACTGAATGACTGAACTGAACTGAACGGATGAATTTTTATTTATTAATCTTGACTTATAAAGCATCAGCAGCACATGCTATATATTCAGTTCCCAGTAATATTAGTGTTTTCCTCATGGCTCCTATGTCAGTTCCTTTAACTATTTCCTCCCTCACCCTGCAACCTTCATTTACTTCTTATTTTCAGCTATCACCAAGAAATTCCACACATTCATTTAATAAGCTACTATGTCAGACAACATAGGCACTAAAATGGAGTAATAAACAGAGTGGAATAATATTATATTTTGGCCTATATAGTTACTTTGGTATTTTGGAGGATATACATTTCTGAACATATAGATGTTTCATTGTCATATTGATGACACTTCAAACAAATATAGAGGATGTAGAGAAGATGATAATGATGATGATAAAGACTTCTGCCACTGCAGAGTGGAGGATATGGAAATTATACCTATAAGTTTTAGTTATAACCCTGAGTAGAACTTGGAAAAAAAATCACCGATCTCATTTCTGTCCTTAGTCTATATATTTGCTGATTTAAGTGCATTTTCTTCAAGGAAAGTAAAATGTTCTTTTATTTTAAGGTACAGAAGATCATGGTTCAAATAAAATGTGTATAAAGTAGAAATCAATAATATTCTGGGGCAAAAGGAATGTATAATTTTCTGGCACAGTAAATGAAATGAAATTGAACTATAGAGGAACCTGTTGATATTTGCCAAACAGACTGTAAGGACAATAACAATACTAACAGTTACATTTTATTAAGAATTTTTCATGCTAGGCACTATAATGTTTTACATGTATTATCTCACTAATTTTTTGTAGTCTATATATGAGTAAAAGAGTTTTAGAAAAGTTATTTGCATTGTATTAAGTAGCTTTTCCATCGTTGATTAAAAGTAAAGTGGCAGGAGACAGCCTCTCTTTGAGAAATTTGTTACAATGACAGAGACTGTAGCATGCTGAGAAAAACCAAATTAATTAGAATATGCAGGAAGAGTAAAGCTTTCATCTAGACATCTGATTAACAAGATATATAGGAGTCAGCAGTTTTCTTTTTATTTTTTTTCAAGTTATTAGATGGAAAAATAGTGTGGTTTGCAGAATAATGTCTTCCCAAAGATTTTCACTCTAATCCTTTCAATCTGTGAATATGTTACTTCCAGGACAAAAGGAACTTCGTATGTGTGGTTAAATTAAGAATTTTGAGGTAGGGAGATTATCCCAGCTTATCCAGATATAATCATGTGTTCATTTAACTGAAAAAGGGAGTTAAAATGATCAGAATCAGAGACATTTGCAGATGCTACACTGTAAGTTTGAAGATGGAGAACTGGATCCATACGTCAAGGAATATAAGTGGTTTCTAGAAGACAGAAAATGTAAGGAAATAGATTCCCCTATCCTAGGAATTCCAGAAATTAAAGCAACCATGCTAAAACACTGATGTGAGCTCAATAAATCCAGTCTTGGACATCTGCCCTCCAGAACTCTGAGATAGTAAATGTATATCCTTTTAAGGTGTTAAATGTGTGATTATTTATTATAACTAACAGTACTGTCTCTGTAAAGATTACAGTATGAAATAATATTGAACATTTGAAGGGGCAGACTATAGGGGCAAATATTAATGAACAAATAATAGCCACAATTTAATTGAACATATACTATGTGCAAGACAGTTATGCTAATATCAACTTACTGATGAATATAAGTGGTTTTTAGAAGACAGAAAATGTAAGGAAGTAGATTCTCCTTTCCTAGGGATTCCAGAAAGTAAAACAACCATGCTAAAACATTGATGTGAACTCAATTAATTTCATTTTTTAGAAACTAGAAGAGTTTCATGAACTTAAATACATGTATACTCAAGTGATAGAGAGTAAATGGGGACAGAGAAACATCAGAAGAGAAATTCAGAAGCATGATATCATTTAAAGAATATTTATTATCCATTAAAAAAAAGCTTTCAGTTATTACTACAACAATAAATATGACTTACCCAAATAGGAAAGATTCCATGGCTAATAATTGATGAAAAACCTATACAGAATGCTCTATTATCAACTTGCCTGTGAGACATACAACATCACTTATTATTAGAGAAATGCAAATCAAAGCCACAACGAGATACCATTTCACACCAGTCAGAATGGCTGCTATCCAAAAGTCTACAAGCAATAAATGCTAGAGAGGGTGTGGAGAAAAGGGAACCCTCTTACACTGTTGGTGGGAATGCAAACTAGTACAGCCACTATTGAGAACAGTGTAGAGATTCCTTCAAAAACTGGAAATAGAACTGCCTTATGACCCAGCAATACCACTGCTGGGCATACACACCAAGGAAACCAGAATTGAAAGAGACACGTGTACCCCAATGTTCATCACAGCAACCTAGACATCCATCAGCAGATGAATGGATAAGAAAGCTGTGGTACATATACACAATGGGGTATTACTCAGCAGTTAAAAAGAATACATTTGAATCCATTCCAATGAGGTGGATGAAACTGGAGCCAATTAAACAGAGTGAAGTAAGCCAGAAAGAAAAGCACCAGTACAGTATACTAACACATATACATGGAATTTAGAAAGATGGTAACGATAACCCTGTACGTGAGACAGTAAAAGAGACACAGATGTATAGAACAAACTTTTGGACTCTGTGGGAGAGGGAGAGGGTGAGATGATTTGGGAGAGTGGCACTGAAACTATCTAACTAGAATGGCATGTATACTATCAGGTAAGAAGCAAACCGCCAGTCTAGGTACGATACAGGATACAGGATGCTTGGGGCTGGTGCACTGGGATGACCCAGACCCAGAGAGATGATATGGGGAGGGCAGTGGGAGGGGGGTTCAGGATTGGGAGCTCATATACACCCGTGGCTGATTCGTGTCAATGTATGACAAAACAAATACAGTATTGTAAAGTTAAAAAAATAATTTAAAAAATAAAAAAATAAAAATTTAAACAAAAAATAAATTATCAAAGTATAAACACAAAGTTTTAAAAATGTAATTGATCAAGATCTTAATTAAATTTACTGGAATTTCTAGTAAAATGCTATCCTTTGTAGCAGTTCAAAATTTTAAGTGTCTTTGAACTTAAAAGAAATAATACTTAATATTCTTGACATATTTATTATATCACAGCAGAATTTTTCTCTGGATTAGCTTTAAGCCAATAGTTTATATTAGGGAGGGTTCAATTTTTTCCAGGTTGGGAATAAAAATAGCTGTATAGCCTAAAAATATGTTAGCATATAGATTGATAACTTTCATAAACAAATGAGCCAAACTATTCTCTAGAGAATTGTAATCAACAAATTATTTTAGTCACATATTTTCCCTCATGGCTCAGATAGTAAAAGCATCTGTTGGCAAAGCAGGAGACCCAGGTTCGATCCCTGGGTGGCGAAGATCCTCTTGAGCATGAAATGGCAACCCACTCCAGTACTCTTGCCTGGGAAATTCCATGGATGGAGGAGCCTCGTAGGCTACAGTTCATGGGGTCACAGTCGGACACGACTGAGTGACTTCACTTCACAGCTTCTTCTCAAGTCTAGAAATATGCTTGAAAAGTCACAGAAGGATGTGGAATCAAAAATTAAAATCTTTTCTTTGTGGAAACACTGCTAAGAAAAAATTAAGGGATTTAGATGCCAACAGTTAGATAACCGATGTTACGTTTAGTAGATAAAGTTGCTGCAGTATACACTGGAGGAAAATGCTTAAGAAAAGATGAATTACCAAGCTTTTATAATAGTGAAAGCAAGGCATACTGACAACTGTTACAAAAAGAGGATGCATGAAACAAAAGAATGCCCTGAAATGTATGAGCTGTGTGAAAGGAATACCTCCCATGAATGTGGAGTTTGAGGTAGAATTAGAAATTAAAGGTTATGATAATAATGTGTGACTATGTGATTGGCAGGATTGTGTTAATGGTAATAAACATAGGGGCATTTAAAGCATGTGCTTAGCGTTTCTTGTTTGATACCATTAAAATGTTTATATCATTGCTCTCACATGATATATATATATATATCAGTATATGTCAAATATAAAAAAATTTTATTTATATATAAAAAAGAAACAAGTGAAATTAATTTTGATAAAGTATTTTATTTGGTCCAATACATCCACAATTTTATCATTTCTGTGTATAATTTATATAAAATTATTGATGAGATATTTGCATTCTTTTTTACACAGTTAATTTTAGTTTATAGTTATATTGAAGTATAATTAACAAATAAAATTGTAAGATATTTTGAGTATCCAATGTGATGATTTGATATACATAAAAATTTATGAAAGATTTCCTCACAGAATAAATTAAAATGCACCCAAAAAGAAAAAATAGGGAAACCATCAATCATTTCAACATCACCAAGTTCACTGAATTCCAGTTTGCCATATTTAACTTGACACTTACATAGCCTTGCTCATTTTCGTGAAATCTGTTTCTCATAATTTATATTTCGAGTTATGTTTCCTTTTCCAGAAAGGGTTATTATTTGATTTCTAATTTTTACTTTAAACATATTATATTAAATATATATTAATATACATTCATTATATAAAATACTATATTAAGCAAATAAAAACATGTACAATTGACAATAATATAATTGACATCCGTGTACCCAATACCCAGTATTCACAGCCTTGACTTATACCCAATGTTATTTCACACTATCCCTAACGTTCCTTGCCTGTATTTTTTAAAGAAAATTCCAATATGGCATGTATTAGATATCATTTCCTCAGTGTGTTTCTTTGAAAGATAAATATACTTTAAAAGTAAAATTCAATGACAAAATCATTCAGATGACTATAAAATTAATAATAGTTATTTAATAGTATTTTCAGTCTTTAGTCAAGGTTATAGTTGCCTTACAAATATCATTTAAACAATTAAAAATATTTACTTGAAGCTAGATCCAGACACAGCTCATAGCTTGTGATGAATTACTGCGTCTTTGTTGGTTTTTAATCTCCAGACTCTCTGCTTCACATCTCTCTTTCACCATTCCAACTCTGACAATTAATTTGGAAAAGTAATTGAGGAAATTGCCCTTAAGTTTCCCACAGCCTGAAAATTTCTGATAGCATTCTCTCATATCTGTTTTTCCTATAAATTGGTGGTTAAATCTAGAGACATGGTCAAACTTAGATTAGACTCTTTGACCAAATCACTTCTAAGGTTTGGGCTACTTCTTTCTGGAATTCTATTGATGTCTTTCTTTTATAATACCAGAACCCATGAACCTCCATTTCACTTCTCACTGATGCTATGTGAAATCTGTGTTCAACCTTGCCTGGAGTATAGCTGTAATAACAACACTAGCTACATGTTGACAAGCCAAAAATCTCTGTTAATATATCAGATCACTGTCTTGAGTAACAGACCTGAACACACAGCTGTATAAAAGGCTATGATTTGTATCACAGATGCATCACAAAATTACTACATCTAAAACTAAGTAATTAGTGTTTCCTTGAAAACATGTTTCTTCTTATATACCTTATTTTAATAAGAATTTCATATATTAAGAATATAGTCTTTGGGACTATACACATTCTAATCCATGTTCTGTTAGTTCCTTTCTAAACAAGTTTCATTAGTCAATTAAATAATGTAAAGAATTAATTTCAAAAATTGAGATACTTATAATTGTAAATATTTGAATGTTCACTGTTATCTCTATGTCCTTCTAAGTGATTTACAAGCATTTTATCAACTAAATCTTACTTCAGCCTTTGGAAGAGGGTAAAATTACTCTGGCTTTACAGTTGAGGTAACCCAGGCACAATGAGGTTAAGTAAATTGTCCAGACAGTCTGTTTTCACAGTTTAAAGTCTTAGCCTACATCCTCTAATATTTTTGAAAAAAATGAATAAATAACATGGGTAAAATACTTAAAATAACATCTGGCACAGAATACCTATATGTTAACTGGCATTGATATTTTATTATTATATTTAAAGTTTCCCAGTAAGGCACATAAGATCTTTCACAGAAAGAAAATAAGACCCTTTCTATTCTCTCTAGCCTCATCTTTATCTCATCCTGCTCTGCATTGGTCCTTCTTTACTAAAATTTCTCAATGATATCTTGCGTTCCATGTACTCTAGAATGCCTCATTGATCACTCTTGTCATCTTGAAAGTATAATAGGTACTTTAAGACTGAGATCATAGGCTGAGCCCCTCTTTTACAAAGACAAGGCCCAAAGCCAAGTTTGATGTTCATCCTTGACCATTTGCTGAGAATTTTATCAAAGACAACTTCAAAGCCAAGTTCCTAGAAGAGCACATCTCTTCTTTGTCTCTGTATTGTCCCATCCACTCACTCCACAACTGGACAAATTCTGATTGTGTGCTTACCCATTCTCCTTAGCAATCCTCCTCAAAGTCACACATAATGCTCTACTTGTTAAAGTTAAAGCTAATGGATACACTTAATTAAAAAAAAAAAATCTCAATAGCTAGCTAAACATATATAGAGATTTGCTTTTTTTGGTGACCTTTTTCTGTAATTTACCCTGATGTGCCTCTTCAGTTTTTTCATATTATTCTCTATCAGTTCATTTTAAATTCCGTTATGCTCTTTACTTTCCCTACATGGAAATGTTGCTATTCCCCAGAATTTTGGCTTCAGATCTTTTCTATTTATGTCGTAAATGTTCTCCCCAATTATCTCTGATTTTTACCATTTGATTTTAACATAATTGCATTTCAAGGAGGTCGAAATGTCTACTGACAATTCTGAAACTTGGGATTGAAGCTTTAAAATGACATCAGAGATTAAGAGCAAAAAAAAAAAAAAAAAAGACTCAAGTCTCAGAATTGATGGTTGAAACAATAGAAATATATGAGACAGTATTAAAGAGTTATCTCTTTTTTTCCTAAGAGCAGAATGAAAGGCAGACATAGCTATACAAAGACCATAATTATAATCCCAACTATGTCCAGAGATGTCCCATTTGGGAGATCAGAAGCAGAATGCATGCCAGGGATACACAGAAGAAATAGTTAGAGATGCAGAATAAATCTATTTATCATCATGCTATCCAAGGCAGGAAAGATTAAGGAGATAGTCACTAAAATTAAAGGGTGTGAAATTCAACTGTAATGACTCCATTTAATTTTGGGGGTCTTTAGAGTCATCGGTAAGACTTATTTTTAATAGTTTCCAAACTGTGGGTTGAAGATGCTTGACAAGGTAAGACAAAGAAATAATAGAAGAGAGTCTCATTTTCCTAAAATTGGTTTATAATTTATATAAATAATACTTTATACACATATAATAATTTCATATATATTCATTTTTAGACACATATATACATAGGTACATTCACATGCAGGTTTTAGTAACTGAGAAACTGTTGAATATAAATTTCTTCAGTGTAGAATACTCCTCTCTATGGTCCAATAATCTCTTTTGTCTTCACCACTAATCCCTATTCATATTTCAAAACTCAATTTAAGCGTGATTTCCTGTTGGTCCAATTGTTCCTATTTTCAACATTTCTTCTTATAAACTCTTACCTTTGCAATTACCTAGTAGGTGCATTCATTTAATCAATATTCNTTTCGAGTTATGTTTCCTTTTCCAGAAAGGGTTATTATTTGATTTCTAATTTTTACTTTAAACATATTATATTAAATATATATTAATATACATTCATTATATAAAATACTATATTAAGCAAATAAAAACATGTACAATTGACAATAATATAATTGACATCCGTGTACCCAATACCCAGTATTCACAGCCTTGACTTATACCCAATGTTATTTCACACTATCCCTAACGTTCCTTGCCTGTATTTTTTAAAGAAAATTCCAATATGGCATGTATTAGATATCATTTCCTCAGTGTGTTTCTTTGAAAGATAAATATACTTTAAAAGTAAAATTCAATGACAAAATCATTCAGATGACTATAAAATTAATAATAGTTATTTAATAGTATTTTCAGTCTTTAGTCAAGGTTATAGTTGCCTTACAAATATCATTTAAACAATTAAAAATATTTACTTGAAGCTAGATCCAGACACAGCTCATAGCTTGTGATGAATTACTGCGTCTTTGTTGGTTTTTAATCTCCAGACTCTCTGCTTCACATCTCTCTTTCACCATTCCAACTCTGACAATTAATTTGGAAAAGTAATTGAGGAAATTGCCCTTAAGTTTCCCACAGCCTGAAAATTTCTGATAGCATTCTCTCATATCTGTTTTTCCTATAAATTGGTGGTTAAATCTAGAGACATGGTCAAACTTAGATTAGACTCTTTGACCAAATTACTTCTAAGGTTTGGGCTACTTCTTTCTGGAATTCTATTGATGTCTTTCTTTTATAATACCAGAACCCATGAACCTCCATTTCACTTCTCACTGATGCTATGTGAAATCTGTGTTCAACCTTGCCTGGAGTATAGCTGTAATAACAACACTAGCTACATGTTGACAAGCCAAAAATCTCTGTTAATATATCAGATCACTGTCTTGAGTAACAGACCTGAACACACAGCTGTATAAAAGGCTATGATTTGTATCACAGATGCATCACAAAATTACTACATCTAAAACTAAGTAATTAGTGTTTCCTTGAAAACATGTTTCTTCTTATATACCTTATTTTAATAAGAATTTCATATATTAAGAATATAGTCTTTGGGACTATACACATTCTAATCCATGTTCTGTTAGTTCCTTTCTAAACAAGTTTCATTAGTCAATTAAATAATGTAAAGAATTAATTTCAAAAATTGAGATACTTATAATTGTAAATATTTGAATGTTCACTGTTATCTCTATGTCCTTCTAAGTGATTTACAAGCATTTTATCAACTAAATCTTACTTCAGCCTTTGGAAGAGGGTAAAATTACTCTGGCTTTACAGTTGAGGTAACCCAGGCACAATGAGGTTAAGTAAATTGTCCAGACAGTCTGTTTTCACAGTTTAAAGTCTTAGCCTACATCCTCTAATATTTTTGAAAAAAATGAATAAATAACATGGGTAAAATACTTAAAATAACATCTGGCACAGAATACCTATATGTTAACTGGCATTGATATTTTATTATTATATTTAAAGTTTCCCAGTAAGGCACATAAGATCTTTCACAGAAAGAAAATAAGACCCTTTCTATTCTCTCTAGCCTCATCTTTATCTCATCCTGCTCTGCATTGGTCCTTCTTTACTAAAATTTCTCAATGATATCTTGCGTTCCATGTACTCTAGAATGCCTCATTGATCACTCTTGTCATCTTGAAAGTATAATAGGTACTTTAAGACTGAGATCATAGGCTGAGCCCCTCTTTTACAAAGACAAGGCCCAAAGCCAAGTTTGATGTTCATCCTTGACCATTTGCTGAGAATTTTATCAAAGACAACTTCAAAGCCAAGTTCCTAGAAGAGCACATCTCTTCTTTGTCTCTGTATTGTCCCATCCACTCACTCCACAACTGGACAAATTCTGATTGTGTGCTTACCCATTCTCCTTAGCAATCCTCCTCAAAGTCACACATAATGCTCTACTTGTTAAAGTTAAAGCTAATGGATACACTTAATTAAAAAAAAAAAAATCTCAATAGCTAGCTAAACATATATAGAGATTTGCTTTTTTTGGTGACCTTTTTCTGTAATTTACCCTGATGTGCCTCTTCAGTTTTTTCATATTATTCTCTATCAGTTCATTTTAAATTCCGTTATGCTCTTTACTTTCCCTACATGGAAATGTTGCTATTCCCCAGAATTTTGGCTTCAGATCTTTTCTATTTATGTCGTAAATGTTCTCCCCAATTATCTCTGATTTTTACCATTTGATTTTAACATAATTGCATTTCAAGGAGGTCGAAATGTCTACTGACAATTCTGAAACTTGGGATTGAAGCTTTAAAATGACATCAGAGATTAAGAGCAAAAAAAAAAAAAAAAAAAAATTCAAGTCTCAGAATTGATGGTTGAAACAATAGAAATATATGAGACAGTATTAAAGAGTTATCTCTTTTTTTCCTAAGAGCAGAATGAAAGGCAGACATAGCTATACAAAGACCATAATTATAATCCCAACTATGTCCAGAGATGTCCCATTTGGGAGATCAGAAGCAGAATGCATGCCAGGGATACACAGAAGAAATAGTTAGAGATGCAGAATAAATCTATTTATCATCATGCTATCCAAGGCAGGAAAGATTAAGGAGATAGTCACTAAAATTAAAGGGTGTGAAATTCAACTGTAATGACTCCATTTAATTTTGGGGGTCTTTAGAGTCATCGGTAAGACTTATTTTTAATAGTTTCCAAACTGTGGGTTGAAGATGCTTGACAAGGTAAGACAAAGAAATAATAGAAGAGAGTCTCATTTTCCTAAAATTGGTTTATAATTTATATAAATAATACTTTATACACATATAATAATTTCATATATATTCATTTTTAGACACATATATACATAGGTACATTCACATGCAGGTTTTAGTAACTGAGAAACTGTTGAATATAAATTTCTTCAGTGTAGAATACTCCTCTCTATGGTCCAATAATCTCTTTTGTCTTCACCACTAATCCCTATTCATATTTCAAAACTCAATTTAAGCGTGATTTCCTGTTGGTCCAATTGTTCCTATTTTCAACATTTCTTCTTATAAACTCTTACCTTTGCAATTACCTAGTAGGTGCATTCATTTAATCAATATTCATTTCCATGCTCTGCACACTGACACTAGCTTAGTCTGGGATAAAGTAGTGATCCAGGTAAACAATGTCCCTATACTTATGAAGTTTAATGTCTAGTAAAGTTGACTCTCCTTACACTTCCTATGAAAAGTAGTAAGAGGCCCAGAGTTTTACTTAGGCTCATAAATTGAAAAACTTATTTACTTTGAAAAGAAGGAGAAAAAAAGATAGAGGATTATTTTATGATGTAAAATTTCTCCAATAATTCAAATACTTCTAAGCAAAAATGGAAAGGTATCTACGGGCTTGAAATTATGGTATATAACTTATAATTCAAGTTATAATGTTAAATTGTAATGTTAAGCTTTGTTCAGTATCCCCTTCCCATATCCCTCCACATGGTTTCTTTTCTTTCTTTTTTTTTTTTTTTAATAAAATTTGCTTCTGTACAATAGATGAGCTAAAAGAACATGAGGAGATTATGGAGAGATTGTCTCAATCTCATTCTTAATTTTACTTAGTATTATTTTTACATTTCATTCTATGAGTCATTATGTTTCCATGACTTTGTAATATAGCATGGAATACCCCTCAAAACAAATTATTTGAAGATTAAGAAAGAAAGGAGAAAAAAAGAAAACCATTCCAGTGCATTTATACGAATCAGTGCAGTAGCCAATTTTGAACTAAGGTTTGCTGGGTTCAAGGCTGCTTTATGATATTCAGATGCAGATGTCCTCAGCATGAGATCTGGGCTTGCTATGACTTTCACCAAAAAGCTAATGACTTTAAAAGATGAGAATAGTTATATTTTAGAGAGATTTCTGAGTCTTTTGCCAACTACTGAACCAGAACCGTTTAAAAATACAATACCAGAAAGACTTTTCAGAGAGCTGTCAGATTGTAACATTGCAGAGTTACATAACCATTGCATTCTCTAATGGATGCCAGGAAAGAATAGCTGGGAATTAATGAGTGGATCTAATTGTTTAGTTTCTCTGGTTGTATCTCTGCCAAGTTTAGGCTATGCCATTCCTATCCATTCATCAGGAAAATAAGACTTCTCTGCATTTTATCTATCATATGCTCATTTGAACATCTTTTTTGTACTATACTGTTGTAAACAAAAGTATTTCTCTCAGCTTATCTCTTAGCACTCTTACTTCCATCTAATTTTGTGTAATTGTTGTTTCCCAAGCATGCTGCCTGCACACCTGCTACCTTTATTTTGTCATGCTATTTTACTCTTTGGAACACCATTATACATGTTTTCTGAATATTGTTTTCCAGTAGTACCCAGCCTCCATGGTCCAGCTCAAGCTCCTCTGCTAAGTACTTTATGGTACTATCTTCCTACATTTCTTCTAAAAAACGGTAGATATGTTATTGTAGATAGATAACTTCTATATATGCATATATATTTCTTTCTGTCATTGCCATTGCACAGTTGTAAAAAAAAAAAAGCACTATGGATGGATGCTTACTCAGTCATGGCCAACTCTTTTTGCAATATAGAATATCAAATATGTGTATATTAAACATATGTGTAAGTTTCAGTTATAAGATTTAACATGAAAAATATAAACAGGGTATAAAAAGTGCTATAATCATTCAAAGATAGATTTTACTTCACTCTGAATCATGGCATAATAAATAGCAAACAGTAGCTTAAATAGATAATTAAATTTATGCCTATTTTTGTTCTATTAATTCAGTTATTTTCTTCCTGATAGAATGGGGCAAAGCACTATATACTCTCTGTCTCTGGTGACTCAGCAGTAAAGAATCTACCTCCCAATGCAGGCAATGAGGGTTCAATCCCTGGGTCAGGAAGATTCCCTGGAGAAAGCAATAGCAATCTACTCCAGTATTCTTGCCAGGAAAATCCCACCAATGGAGGGATCTGGTGGACTACAGTTCATGGGGTCACGAACAGTCAGACATGAAAGTTTTCTACAGATTCAGTCAAAGCTTATTGTTGTTATTCAGTCATTCAGTCATGTCCAACTCCTTGCAACCCCATGGACTGCAGCAGACCAGGTCTCCCTGTCCCTCACCATCTCCCAGAGTTTGCCTAAGTTCACATTCATTGCATCAGCGATGCCATCCAGCCATCTCATCCTCTGACACCCTCTTCTTCTGCCCTCAATCTTTCTCAGTATCAGGAACTTTTCCATTGAGTCATCTGTTTGCATCAGATGACCAAAATACTGGAGCTTCAGCTTCAGCATCTGTCCTTTCAATGAATACTCAGGGTTGATCTCCCTTAAGATTGACTGGTTTGATCTCCTTGCTGTCCAAGGGACTTTCAGGAGTCTTCTCCAGCACCACAGTTTGAAGGCATCAGTTCTTTGATGTTCTGCCTTTACAGTCCAGCTCTCACAACCATACATGATCACTGGGAAGACCACAGCTTTGACTATATGGACCTTTGTTGGCAGAGTCTCAGTTTTTCAACACACTGTCTATGTTTGTCATCGCTTTTTTGCCAAGAAGCAATTGTCTTCTGATTTCATGGCTGCAGTCACCATCCACAGGGATTTTGGACCCCAGGAAGAGGAAATATGTCACTACTTCCATGTTTTCCCCTTTCATTTGCCATGCTGCAATGGGGCCGGATGCCATGACCTTAGTTTTTTTAATATTTAGTCTTAAGCTGGCTCTTTCACTCTCCTCCTTTACACTCATCAAGAGACTCTAATTCTTCACTTTCTGCCATCAGAGTAGTATCATCTGCATATCTGAGGTTGTTGATGTGTTTCCCTCCTACCTTGATTCCGGCTTGTAACTCATCCAGCCCAGCATTTCTCATGATGTGTTTGACTGGCCTATAGGTTAAACAAACAAAGACAAGCAGACAGCCCTGTCTTGCTCCTTTCTTGATCTTGAATCAATCATTTGTTCCATACAGGTTTCTAACTGCTGCTTCCTGATCCCCATAATGTTTCTCAGGAGACAGATATGATGGTCTGGTATTCTCATCTCTCTAAGAGCTTTCCACAGTTTGTCATGGTACACATAGTCACATGCTTAAGCATATTGAAGAAACAGAGGTATATGTTTTTCTGAGATCTCCTTGCTTTCTCTATAATCCAGAGAATGTTGGCATTGGATCTTTAGTTCCCCTTCATGGTTCACTGCCTTGTCCTAGCAAATGGGCTTAAATAACTCAATGAAGCTATGAGCCATGTCATGTAGGGCCACCTACAAAAAAGGGTCATAGCAGAGAGTTTTGACAAAACGTGATCCACTAGAGGAAGGAATGGCAAACCACCGCAGTATACTTGTCATGAAGACCTCATGAATTGTATAAAAGGCCAAAGCTTATTATATCCCTAATATGAACAAAGCACTATTCTGGGCTAATTCATAGACATTATTTTATTTTTACCTTTACACAATTAATAAATTGTTGATTACAATAAAGATCAGCACAATTGATTAATTTTATACTGCTTTTCATATTCCAATGCAGAGTCTCAGTTTGATGTTGCCATTTCATGTATTATTTCATTTGGATTAATATTTATTTTATAAGGAGATATATAACATTAAATATATTATCCTTGGTAAGACAAAAGTTCAAGCTATTACTTTAAATTGGTTTGCTATTTCTTCAAATTGGTTTGTTCTCAAATATTTAGAATAGTGCTTACCTATGCAAGTAAATATATTGAACTCGGACTGTGAATCATAGAACTGAATAGCAATAAAATTCTGAAGTAAAGACAAATTCACGAAATTTGTATTAAAAACTTCAGAGAGGTTTGTGGAAAATTATCAACATGAATTTAGATCCAACATAGACTTTAGCCATTCCTTTCCTATCCACTATACAATTTACTTTCAGTGGAAAATAAAAAAGTAGATATAGTCAAATTCTAAATTAGCAGACACTTGGTCCTGTTGGCCACATCCATAACACTTGGTTCACTCCAAAATGTCCTTAATATTTGGCCATATTTGATCCTGTCCAAAATGTCCATAGAGACATTCGGTCCACACCAAAAGTTCCTTGAAATTGAGTCCTGTCAAAAATCATGTGGCATGGGACAAATGTGCTCATAGATATTTATTTTCTTAGTTTTTTTTTTTTTAAATGTGGGCTATTTTACAATTCTTTATTGAATTTATTTCAATATTGCCTCTGTTTTTATGTTTTAGTTTCTTTTGCCAAGAGGCATGTGGGATCTTAATACCCTGACCAGTGTTCGAACCTGAACCTCCTATATTGGAAGGTGAAGTCTTAACAACTAAACAGCCAGCGAAGTTAATCATGGATATTTTAGATAGGACCAAATTTCGAGGACATTTTGTTGTAATCCAAATGTCTTATTAACATTTTGGACAGGGCCAAACGTCCCTCAATGCAAATTTTTAAAAAATAGAATAGGAATTTTAACAGTTTATTGCACAAAGACTTTCACATTTTCACTTTCACTCTCTACTTTCTCTCATAGAGAGCATTCTATGATTACCTATGCATTATTGCCTTATGTTTTTGCAAAAATATTAAATCTGAGTAGAATATTATATTTTCAATATTTTCATATACATATCACTAATACTTTCATTTTCTCCTTCAGCTTTTTTACTGAAAATGATAAACTACTTTTCTATTCATATAGAGATTTTATGTCTTCTGTAACATATATGTGTATTCATTATATATTGGGCTACTCTAATGTGTTTTAAACAATAATACATGTGATAATATCCTTTAAAATTAACTCCTGTCAAAAATTCTCCACAGAAAAATATGCACATTTTGAGTATATGTGTCACATAATGAATTCAGAAGAAGAATCAAGACAAAAATGGAGTTGAATTTTAAAATTGCTAATTAATCCAACTAAAATGCCTAATCACACTAAGTTTCTCAATTTCTATTAGAATGGTTCTGCGTTGTTTTAAACTTTAATCACTTAATTTTAGATTATTAAAACTTCCCAAGTTTCTTTCATATTAGGATGTATAACTTGTTAAAAATTTTATAACCCAATAATGACTTAAGTATTAGTATGAATAATTATAACATGATGAATATTATAAAATCTAAAGTTACACCTACAAATTGTAGTACATAGTTAGTTCTAAACAAGAAGAAAATTCTTGAAGCATGTTAGGTTTAAATTTTATTTTTCTGAAATATTTTTACTTCCTAGAAGTTATATGCCATAAAATATCTTGCAGGAGAGAAAATTTTATTGGCTCTCATCAGTAATAAAAAATTTTTGACTTTTTGAGTGACCCAGTTACTAAAGATAAAAATATTAAGTATCTCTTCTTTTTTACTGTAAGACAGTAGTGTTCTAATTCATTTATTTATTTCAGAAAGCCCCACTGCTACATTTGGGAGCCCCTAGTAATCTGGTCATTTAGTCCAGATGATTGGAAGACTTGAAGACCCTACTGCCTCAACCAGCTATTACTATTCTGTTTTTATCAATAATCATACCATGGATTATTAATATTTTCAGTAGTCTATCTCTGTGAGAATTCACACATCTTCAAAGCTAATAACCAAAATCCAGAGAGTTATCTAACATAGGTAAGTATTTATAAAAACTTCAATACCACATTTAGGTATATCTATGCTTTCTTTAATCTTTGGGAAGTTGTCAAATATTTAATGCTCACTGTAGCTAATGATTTATATAGAATTTTATTTTATACGACACTGATTCTAATTTTAACTACATTTATATCCATAGAAACGTGTGCATAACACAGCTTGCAGTAAAATCTGATGACGACAGTCCAAGACTGTCCTTCTAACATTTGTAAAATGTTGACATAAACTAAAAAGCCTCTTGATGAAAGTGAAAGAGGAGGGTGAAAAAGTTAGCTTAGATACAATAGACCAGTTAGACCTAATTGATATCTATAGGACATTGCACCCAAAAACAATGAATTTCACCTTTTTCTCAAGTGCTCACGGAACCTTTTCCAAGATAGATCACATCCTGGGCCATAAATCTAACCTTGATAAATTCAAAAAAATCAAAATCATTCCATGCATCTTTTCTGACCATAATGCACTCAGATTAGATCTCAATTACAGGAGAAAAACTATTAAAAATTCCACCATTGGAGGCTGAACAACATGCTTCTGAATAA
>SJYV01021051.1:82763-102224 GCA_006410875.1 Neotragus pygmaeus | reverse complement strand
GACATAAATCCCAGTAGGATCCTCTATGATCCACCTCCCAGAATACTGGAAATAAAAGCAAAAATAAACAAATGGGATCTAAGTAAAATTAAAAGCTTGTGCACAACAAAGGAAACTATAAGTAAGGTGAAAAGACAGCCTGGCAATAGCAAATGAAGCAACTGACAAACAACTAATCTCAAAAATATACAAGCAACTTATGCAGCTCAACTCCAGAAAAATAAACAACTCAATCAAAAACTGGGCCAAAGAACTAAATAGACATTTCTCCAAAGAAGACATACGGATGGCTAACAAACACATGAAAAGATGCTCAACATCACTCATCATCAGAGAAATGCAAATCAAGACCACAATGAGGTACCATTTCACACCAGTCAGAATGGCTGTGATCCAAAAGTCTACAAGCAATAAATGCTGGAGAGGATGTGGAGAAAAGGGAACCCTCCTACACTGTTGGTGGGAATGCAAACTAGTACAGCCACTCTGGAAAACAGTGTGGAGATTCCTTAAAAGATTGCAAATAGAACTGCCTTATAACCCAGCAATCCCACTGCTGGGCATACACACCGAGGAAACCAGACACATGTACCCCAGTGTTCATTGCAGCACTTTTTATAATAGCCAGGACATAGAAACAACCTAGATGTCCATCAGCAGATGAATGGATAAGAAAACAGTGGTACATATACACAATGAAGTATTACTCAGCCATTATAAAGAATAAATTTGAATCAGTTCTAATAAGATGGATGAAACTGGAGCCTATTATACAGAGTGAAGTAAACCAGAAAGAAAAACACCAATACAGTATACTGACACATATATATGGAATTCAGAAAGATAGTAATGATGACCCTGTGTGTGAGACAACAAAAGAGACACAGTCATATAGAATGGCCTTTTGGCCTCTGAGGGAGAGGGAGAGGGTGGGATGATTTGGGAGAATGGCATTGAAGCATGTATATTATCATGTAAGAAACGAGGCGCCGGCCTAAGTTTGAAGCAGGATGAAGGATGCTTGGGGCTGGAGCACGGGGATGATCCAGAGAGAAGTTGTGGGGTGGGAGGTGGGAGGGGGATTCAGGATTGGGAATTTGTGTACACCTGTGGTGGATTCATGTCGATGTATGGCAAAGCCAATAGAGTATTGTAAAGTAAAATAAATAAATAAATATCAAAGTAAAAAAAAAAAAGTTAGCTTAAAGTTCAACATTCAGAAAAGGAAGATCATGGCAGCTAGTCCCATTACTTCATGGGAAATAGATGGGGAAAGAGTGGAAACAGTGTCAGATTTTATTTTGGGGGGCTCCAAAATCACTGCAGATGGTGACTGCAGCCATGAAATTAAAAGACACTTACAACTTGGAAGAAAAGTTATGACCAACATAGATAGCATATTCGAAAGCAGAGGTATTACTTTGCCCACTAAGGTCCGTCTAGTCAAGGGTATGTTTTTTCCTGTGGTCATGTATGGATGTGAGAGCTGGACTGTGAAGAAAGATGAGCGCCGAAGAACTGATGCTTTTGAACTGTGGTGTTGGAGAAGACTCTTGCCAGTCCCTTGGACTGCAGGGAGATCCAACCAGTCCATTTTAAAGGCGATCAGCCCTGGGTGTTCTTTAGAGGGAATGATGCTAAAGCTGAAGCTCCAGTACTTTGGCCACCTCATGCGAAGAATTGACTCATTGGAAAAGACTTTTATGCTGGGAGGGATTGGGGGCAGGAGGAGAAGGGGAGGACATTTGAGATGGCTAGATGGCATCACCAACTCGATGGACACAAATTAGAGTGAACTCCGGGAGTTGGTAATGGACGGAGTCCTGGCGTGCTGTTATTCATGGGTTGCAAAGAATCAGACACGACTGAGCGGCTGAACTGAACTGTACTGAAACAAAATACATTTAGGAATATTTTTATAGTAGAGTAGGACAGATGGAGATTACCTATAAGTAATCCTATGGACAGAGGAGCCTGGTAGGCTGCAGTCCATGGGGTCACTAGAGTCAGACACAACTGAGTGACTTCACTTTGACTTTTCATTTTCATGCATTGGAGAAGGAAATGACAACCCACTCCAGTGTTCTTGCCTGGAGAATCCCAGGGATGGAGGAGCCTGGTGGGCTGCCATTTATGGGGTCGCACATAGTCAGACACGACTGAAATGACGCAGCAGCAGCAGCAGCAGCAGCAGCAGAGACACACTGACCAAGGATTCTGGCTAGCTAGGGATGAAATCATCAATATATTTGCACATTTTAACATAACTGTGATATACCTGAAAACTTCCAGATATTGTTTGGGAAACTCTGGTTTAAGATCTTGAACATCAGTATTCATGGCTTTCAATATAATAAACTCAAGTTGTGTTAATCTATTGATCATGTTAGAAAAACTCTGCTTTGTTTTTCTGTTTAATTCTGTATATACAAGCACTATTTAATAGAACCTATGGTTTATTTGGGTTCAAACAAAAGCAGATCACTGAGACTGGATTAACATGCAAATTAAGAAGTAATTTCAGAAAAAAAAAAAACTCATGAAGAGTGGGAGAGTAAAACAAGAAAGATGCCAATGGGGGATTATTTCAAATAAGGGTGTACTCTGCGAACTGGGACCTTATCCCAGTGAGGAGTGATAGGAAACGGTACAGAACACACATCCAGAGGTAAAAGAGCTAAAAAATTTCTAAGTGATCTGCTCTGTCATTGGGCGAGGACAGCTCTGGGGGATAGGAATGCTCATTTGTATTCCTGCTATGTGAGGGGCAAGGTTGGCCTGGAAGCCAGGGGAAAATCTCAGGTACGGGGAGGTACAGGTGGCATTAAGAAATTCAGCAGCATGTATTAGAGTGCTCAAACTTTAGGAGATATGCACAGGGCATACCTAGGATCTCCTGTTTTTTTTCAGTTAGATCTTCTGCGAAAGTCTGTCATTTTCTAATCTAAGAATAAGGCAATAAATTTTATGCTCCTAAATCAGGAATCAGAAAAATACTGTGGATAGATGAGATTCAAGTTTTAAGAAGTTAATTCAAAGCTATAAAATATTGGAAACTAAGATATCCAAGTTAAATGCTACAATTAATGACTCAACAATTATTTTTTTCATTTTAAAGCTGCTTCTTCCAAGGAAGGTCCATGCCAGCCAAACAGCCAGGCACTCCCCACGAACTTCCTGATTTATCAGGAGTATGGAATTTTCCTTTGTATTTAATTATTTCACATTTTTATTTTAAAACATACTTGAAGCAAAATACAGGGAACCAAAAATGAATGTGTTGATGAAAAAGATAAATGTATTAAATAATGAACAATATCTATGTATTTGGCAAGCTTTTTAATGTTTTAAACAGATTTACTTTAAGTTTAATTTGGAAATCTATATTGGATTGTCTAACTGCCTGTTTGGTATCATTTAAAACCACTTAATAGGATAACTATATGTAACATGTATATCTATTATTTTAAATTATATGAAGAAAATATGAAATATTAAATGAAGCATCCCATCTAGGTTCCTTAGTTTTATTTATTTTACAATAGTACTAAGTTTTCTCATATTACTTTTTATTTGGAAAATTCTTTAGAATTGGTTTTACTTCCTAAAAATTATCTGCTGGTAAGTACATTTACAGTTAATTCAAATTTTAGTTTTATTTTAGTATGCTAGAGTGTAGTGAGAAACACACAATGTTTAAGAAAAGTTAGATAGTGTCAATGAAATCATTATCTTCCTCAGTGACCTTGAGAGTATCCTAAATTACCCTTCTTGATGGTGAATTTCAACAGTTATAAAAGTAATAATTGTGCCTGATGGTCCATTTCTAGAGTAGCTTCAATGAGAATACCCAATAAGGTTCTAAGATCTTTTTACTACTCCAAGTGAAATCAATAAAAAAATTAATCCTTTTTCTTTGCATCTTCACTCATTTTCAGAATTAGGCTACACTTGAAAAAATGTTTACCCATGCAAAGTATGGGTTTAAAAAAATAACATTTGAAAACTGTTAAATATACTGCCTTGTACGTATTAGATACTTCATAAATATATTTTCCTTTCTGTTTTATTCCTTTTACTAATGAGCAAAGAGATCTTAATGGATTATATATACAACATATCTTTGAGAAACAATATGGTTATCCACAGCATGTGTAATATAAAATCCCTGTAGACTCTTGAGTATTAAGCGTTAGATGTTCATAACTCTCTTTGGAACCTGTTAGTGAACTTAGCTGGAATTGACATACAGGTTAGAAATAAAAGACATATAGGAAATACTTTATATTGTTTCTGTTTTCTTCTTTTTATAATCATGTACAGCTTTTTTTTTTTTATGTGATATGCTGTTTAGTTCTGAATTGATGCATCATTTAGGATCCATGCAGGAAACAAACTGTTATTCACTCAGGTGTCTGACTCTTTGCGACCCATGGACTGTAGACGTAGATGGACCTAGAGATTATCATGCTGCTGCTACTGCTGCTAAGTTGCTTCAGTCCTGTCTGACTCTGTGCGACCCCAGAGATGGCAGCCTACCAGGCTCTTCTGTCCCTGGGATTCTCCAGGCAAGAACACCGGAGGTGGTTGCCATTTCCTTCTCCAAGGCATGAGAGTGAAAAGTGAAAGTGAAGTTGCTCAGTCGTGTCCGACTTTGCGATCCCATAGACTGCAGCCCACCAGGCTTCTCCATCCATAGGATTTTCCAAGCAAGAATACTGGAGTGGGGTGCATTGCCTTCTCCAAGAGATTATCATACTGACTGAATTAAATCAGACACAGAAGGACAAATATCACATGATATCATTTATATGTGGAATCTAAAAAAGAAGAGAGGGTACAAATGACCTTATTTACAAAACAGAAGTAGAATCATGGCTATAGAATACAAACTCATCATTACCAGGAGATAAGTGAAGTGAAAGTCGTTCAGTTGTGTCCAACTCTTTGCGACCCCATGGACTGTAGACCATCAAGCTTCTCTGTCCATGGAATTCTCCAGGCAAGAATCCTGGAGTGGTAGCCATTCCCTTCTCCAGGGGATCTGCCTGACCCAGGGATTGAACCCAAGTCTTTTGCACTGCAGGCAGATTCTTCACCATCTGAGCCACCAGGGAAGAAAATTCAGTCAAAAATAGAGACTGAGAAAAATGTACTAAACTATAGTCTTGTAAATTTGTAGGCAGGGTTAATGAAATTACTAACCAGATTTCAATACCCCATACCAGTCACAACTAAGATGCATTAACACTACTATGCCAGAATTTACAAGAAAAAGGTGGTTACTAGTAGCTAGAAAAAGCCATTTGAAGAAGACAATCTAGTAAGAGCTGTTACCTCTTTTGTTAATGGACTTTTAGGTTTCTTCCCTAATAAAGAAGATGTGGTACATACATTGTAATAGAATATTACTTAGCTCTGAAAAGAAATGAACTTGAATCATTTGTGGAAAGATGGATGGACTAGGGACTGTCACTCTGACTGACAGGGTGAAGTAAGTCAGAAAGAGAAAAAATATATATTAAGACGTACATGTGGACTCTAGAGACATGGTATAGATGATCTTATTAGTGAAACAGAAATAGAGACACAGACGTATACAACCAATAAATGGACACCAAGACAAGGAAAGGCAGAGATGGGATGAATTGGGATTTGGGGATTGACATATACATATACTGTTGATACTATGTATTAAACAAGTAACTAATGAGAACTTACTGTTTAGCTCAGGGAACTAGGTGCCCTGTGGTAGCCTAAATGGGGAGGAAAAAAAAAAAAAANGTATTAGATACTTCATAAATATATTTTCCTTTCTGTTTTATTCCTTTTACTAATGAGCAAAGAGATCTTAATGGATTATATATACAACATATCTTTGAGAAACAATATGGTTATCCACAGCATGTGTAATATAAAATCCCTGTAGACTCTTGAGTATTAAGCGTTAGATGTTCATAACTCTCTTTGGAACCTGTTAGTGAACTTAGCTGGAATTGACATACAGGTTAGAAATAAAAGACATATAGGAAATACTTTATATTGTTTCTGTTTTCTTCTTTTTATAATCATGTACAGCTTTTTTTTTTTTATGTGATATGCTGTTTAGTTCTGAATTGATGCATCATTTAGGATCCATGCAGGAAACAAACTGTTATTCACTCAGGTGTCTGACTCTTTGCGACCCATGGACTGTAGACGTAGATGGACCTAGAGATTATCATGCTGCTGCTACTGCTGCTAAGTTGCTTCAGTCCTGTCTGACTCTGTGCGACCCCAGAGATGGCAGCCTACCAGGCTCTTCTGTCCCTGGGATTCTCCAGGCAAGAACACCGGAGGTGGTTGCCATTTCCTTCTCCAAGGCATGAGAGTGAAAAGTGAAAGTGAAGTTGCTCAGTCGTGTCCGACTTTGCGATCCCATAGACTGCAGCCCACCAGGCTTCTCCATCCATAGGATTTTCCAAGCAAGAATACTGGAGTGGGGTGCATTGCCTTCTCCAAGAGATTATCATACTGACTGAATTAAATCAGACACAGAAGGACAAATATCACATGATATCATTTATATGTGGAATCTAAAAAAGAAGAGAGTATACAAATGACCTTATTTACAAAACAGAAGTAGAATCATGGCTATAGAATACAAACTCATCATTACCAGGAGATAAGTGAAGTGAAAGTCGTTCAGTTGTGTCCAACTCTTTGCGACCCCATGGACTGTAGACCATCAAGCTTCTCTGTCCATGGAATTCTCCAGGCAAGAATCCTGGAGTGGTAGCCATTCCCTTCTCCAGGGGATCTGCCTGACCCAGGGATTGAACCCAAGTCTTTTGCACTGCAGGCAGATTCTTCACCATCTGAGCCACCAGGGAAGAAAATTCAGTCAAAAATAGAGACTGAGAAAAATGTACTAAACTATAGTCTTGTAAATTTGTAGGCAGGGTTAATGAAATTACTAACCAGATTTCAATACCCCATACCAGTCACAACTAAGATGCATTAACACTACTATGCCAGAATTTACAAGAAAAAGGTGGTTACTAGTAGCTAGAAAAAGCCATTTGAAGAAGACAATCTAGTAAGAGCTGTTACCTCTTTTGTTAATGGACTTTTAGGTTTCTTCCCTAATAAAGAAGATGTGGTACATACATTGTAATAGAATATTACTTAGCTCTGAAAAGAAATGAACTTGAATCATTTGTGGAAAGATGGATGGACTAGGGACTGTCACTCTGACTGACAGGGTGAAGTAAGTCAGAAAGAGAAAAAATATATATTAAGACGTACATGTGGACTCTAGAGACATGGTATAGATGATCTTATTAGTGAAACAGAAATAGAGACACAGACGTATACAACCAATAAATGGACACCAAGACAAGGAAAGGCAGAGATGGGATGAATTGGGATTTGGGGATTGACATATACATATACTGTTGATACTATGTATTAAACAAGTAACTAATGAGAACTTACTGTTTAGCTCAGGGAACTAGGTGCCCTGTGGTAGCCTAAATGGGGAGGAAAAAAAAAAAAAAAGATTCACTTTGCAGTACAGTAGAGACTAACACAATGGTGTAAGGCAACTATGTGCCAATAAAAATTAATTTTAAGAAAAGACCTGTTGCCTCTTATAGGGAAGACAGCCACCCTAGAGGAACACAATAGGGAAGGAACTGAGCAGAAAAAAGGTAACTGTAGTCTCTTCCAACCCCTTTTCTTTTTATGGTGTTTCCTATTGACTGAACCAAACTGGAATTTAAGAGAGCAAAAGAATCAATTGATACAGTTCTTCACAGTAAGGCTTCTGGGCCAGTACAGGGCAAAGAGGAATAGATCTTCAGGTGCAAAAAGAAAACATTCAACACAATGTATTTTTGGTAATAAATTGAAATGACAAATAAGATTATATATATATATATATTATATGGACTATATATATAAAAATGGACTATTATTTATTCAAAGGAAAAATGGAAGATCCTGCCATTTGTTACAACATGGATGGACCTTAGAATATTATTCTAAATGACTTAAGTTGGGGAGAGAAAGACAACTATGAAAGACAAATACTGTATGATATCATTCATGTGGAATTTTAAAAAGTCAAATTTGTAAAAACAGAAAGTAAAGTGGTGTTTACCAGGGTCTGGGGTGGAGGAGGGTGGGATAGGAGAGATGTTGCTTAAAGATACAAATTTGTAACTGGTAGAAAAATTTTGGAGATTAATATACAGTATAGTGAATATAAACAATTTATTTTTGTATATATTAACAATATAACAATATAAACCATGTCATGATCATCCAACTTACTAAGAGAGTAGATCTTAATTATTCCAACCACAAAAATAGAAATGTCAGCTATGTGAAATGAAAAAAAGTGAAAATAAAAGTGTCAGTTGCCCAGTCATGTCAGACTCTTTGCAACCCCATGGACTTCAGCCAAGCAGGCACCTATATCTCTGGAATTCTCCAGGCAAGAATAATAGACTGGATTGTGATATCCTTCTCTAAGGTATCTTCCCAATCCAGGGATCAAAACCAGGTCTCCCGCAGTGCAGACTTTTTACCAGATTTTTTACCTTTTGAGCTACTCATGAAGCCCTACATGAAGTTAAAGAGATGCTAAACAATTTCTACAATGGTGATTATATTACAGTGTATAAATGTATCAAATCAAAATGATATACACGTTAAAATTACACATGCCGAATACATTTCAATAAAAAGACAAAATAAATTAGAAATGCCAAATTAAATATCAAAGTGATGATAAATCACTTCTAAAGCTATAACTGCTATTTTATTGTTGTTTAGTCGCTAAGTCATATCTGACTCTTTGTGACCCCATGAATTGTAGCCAGGCTCCTTTGTCCATGGAATTTCCCAGACAGAAATACTGGAGTTGGTCACCATTTCCTTCTCCAGGGGATCTTCCCAACCCAGGGATCAAACCTGTGACTTCTCCTTGGCTGGCAGATTCTTTACCACTGAGTGCATAATTGCTATTTAAGTACATATCATTTTGGTCTTCCCAGGTAGCTTAACTCGTAAAGAATCTGCCTACAATGTGGGAGACCCCAGTTTGATTCCTGGGCTGGGAAGATTTCCCTGGAGGAGGGCATGCCAACCCACTCCAGTACTGTGCCTGGAGAATCCCCATGTATCCATGGAGTCTGGCGGGCTATAGTCCATGGGGTCACAGAGTCAGCCATGACTAAGCAACTAAAAGCAGCATAGAATGTATCATTTTATTTACCCTTCTGACAGTTTTTTTTTTAAATGAATTTTGTTATTGAGATAATTTTTTACCAATGAGGTTCTTAAAATATTATGTTTTCAATCTTTTTATTTCATTATAACTACAAAGAGTATGACATCTTAAAAATATCTTGGCTTAGTATCGGAATGAGATGATGAGTCAATTTTTTATCTAACAAGCAAAGGACAATTATTCAATTTTTTTAAGGTGATATAATTTTTCATGAATTTTATTATTTCTATATATTGGATGCCCATCCCTGTAAGAGTGTTAATTTTCTGTGCTTCATTGGTATCGGCATTTGCCATGTGACTAGCTTTGTTAGGCATTTTCGTCGTGGCTCAGGCAGTGTACAATCTGTCTGCAATGCAGGAGACCCAGGTTTAACCCCTGGGTCGATCCCTGGGTTGGATGATATCCTGGAGAAGGGAATGGCAACCCACTCCAGCATTCTTGCCTGGAGAATGCTGTGGACAGAGGAGCTTGATGGATTGCATAAAGTCAGATGTGAATGAACAACTGACCACTAGCTTTGTCTAGTAAAACATGAGCTGATATGTTGTGTGTCACTTCTGAACAGAAGTTTAACACCACTTATATGCTTATGACTTCCCTGGTGGCTCAGACGGTAAAGCGTCTGCCCACGATGCGGGAGACCTGGGTTCGATCCCTGGTTCAGGAAGATCTCCTGGAGAAGGAAGTGGCAACCCATTCTAGTACTCTTGCCTGAAAAATCCTAAGGACAGAGGAGCCTGGTAGGTTACAGTTCATGGGGTCACAAAGAGTCAGACGTGACTGAGTGACTTCACTTTCATATGTTTATGCAATTTTGCTTCCCCTCTGCTGTGGGAACATTTACCCATTCTCAGATTTGAGAAGATACATAAAAAGGCATTCTTGAAGCCAATATGTATGTCAATGAGAAAAAAGCTTGATGGGTATAATTACCAAGATTTGGGGTTTCCTTATCACTATAGCATATGCTAGTGAAAGCTGAGTAAGAAAATTTACTCAGCTTCAATATTTTTTATATTATGACTTACAACAAGCCCTTCAGATAATGAAGACTCAAGTAAGACTAGATAACTTCTTCCATATTTTAGCAAATTCTACAAAATTGTCAAAGGAAGTGTGATGTTTCTTTTTATGACACTGTGGTTGGATGATTAGAATCTTAGTAATGGAGGACACTTCATTATTAGGTCTGTGGATATAGACAGTGATTTCCAAGTGGCAATATGTGTTTTGATTTATTAAGACTATCTCATGAACTATTACAGTTTGTGGCTGTTTTGGCAGAGGTGGATAATCAGGTTGAAGTATTTTTAGAAAGATTATCATGAAATTTTATGTTCCAAAACTTTCATGCTGTAACTTGTGAATTATTATTGTGTCATTTTTATAGCAAAGGTGGAAATAAATATGACTAAAGTGCTTCATGCTAATAATTCACTCTACATCAGATATTTGTTTTGAGTGATAAATCTAAAAGTTTATGGAAATAATTAATGAGGACTAACTGGTTAGATATTTAGCTTTTCATCAGACATGAGAGAAATTACAACATAAAACTAATATGGCATATTAATTTTAAGAGTAGATCTACATTATTAATAATTCTAAATATGTTTGATTTTATAACTTCCAAAGTTTATCACATGTATCAACAGAATTTTATGTTCTCAGTAACAGATTAGTGTGTCAGTTGTTTTTTTAAATTTCTATAGCCTTTTGTGAGGTAACATTTGTATCTTCTGAATGTATAATGTAAATCATCATTATAGGATGTGAATGCAGGACTAAAAGGAAAATAAACAAAAGTGCCATTTTTGCCATGTATTTTATTTATTTAAGATAATGAGCTGTTAAAAGTAACTTGACAGTTTGCTTTTTGAGGTATAAAATAGATAGGAAAATTGATGCTATACAATTTATATGCACTGAAAAAAACAACATTATTGAAAGTATAACCTAAATTAGGACATAAATGCTGAGACAGTCTAAAAGGAAAGAACAAAATATGAAAAGGATAAAAATGCAGACTATTTGAACTACATATGACTTGCTTCTAAGTCACTTCAGTCATGTCCGACTCTTAGCGACCCCATGGACTGCAGCCTACCAGGCTCCTCTGTCCATGGGATTTTCCAGGCAAGAGTACTGGAGTGGGTTGCCATTGCCTTCAACATATGACTTAATCATCCACATATGATGAATATGAAGATTTGTGGGTAAGTGACTTAAATATATATTGCAATGAGCAGGTAAAACATTCTGCAGGCAGCCTAAAGGAAGAAAATGTCAGATCACTTTTTTGGCAGTGAAAATTAAATATATTTTACATGCATCCTATAAAAGTCAGTAGAAGATGTATTTATTAATATTGTGGCATCATTGGTGAAGCAATTGATTTGGTAATGACCTAAGAAGTTTTGGTATCAGTGGTAGAATCCTTGATGAGGGTCATGAACTCCTGTCATGTAAGAACAAAAAATAATAATTGACATAAATTAAGGAAATAATTTTATGATAGCAAAAGATTCCACTGGAACAATTCAAGAGATAGAATGGTGGGTGTAGATGGAGGGATGGATGGATAGATGATACATAAGTAGGTAGATATTCACCACATTCGATGAATGCTGTAGTAAATGTGTCTAATAGTATATATGCAATAAAAATTTTACATACTGAGGTATGGCTAATATATCATTTAGGTTGAAATTTATGTTAACTAGGACAGTCTGTTTATGCCTTTAAAAAAAAAATCATGCATTGCACATCTGCTTTAATGATTAAGGAAATAGGGCTTCCACGATGGCTGAGCAGGTAAAGAATCGCCTGCAACACAGGAGATGCAAGCGGACATGGGTTCAATCCCTGGGTCAGGAAGATTCCCCTGGAGGAGGAACTGGCAACCCACTCCAGTAATCTTGCCTGGGAAATGGGAAATCCCATTGACAGAGAAGCTTGGCGGGTTACAGTCCATGGGATCGCAAAAGAGTAGGACATGACTACGTGCATGTTGCCACCGCATTTTCCAGAAGTAAAGAACGTGCAATTTGAAATAGGGATAAATGCCCCCCCACACACACACACTCCTTCCTGTGATGCCCATGCTAGCATTCCTCTAAAGGTAAGGTTCCCTTCCCAGACACCAAGATCAAGCCGATTCACTTTGTACATGCTAATCTGTCTCTTTTGAAAGCTTGAAGGAATGTTTGTTCTTTGTTCTAACAAGATATAAAACTGTGCTGAAAACCATGCTTCGTCAAAGCACTTTTTTCCTTGGTGAAGATTGTACTCCTAGGCTAAAGTCCACAGTGTGGCTTAAATAAAACTCTATTCTATTCCTATAAAAATTTGTATTGACTATTTGGATATATATATATATAATTTATCTATATATATATATATATGATCTATGATATGTATGCACACTTCAATATATGTGTATATAACACATACACACATACTATAATCATAATTTTAAATTGAGCCAATTCTTTATATCAAAGTCAAATAAAATAAATTTAAATGACATAGATCAAGAATAAAAATAACACTGATATCTCAAATGTCTGTTGCTGGTGAGTATAAATGGTGCAGTCAAAAATTACATAGAAAGTAACATGCTAAGGACTCATGAAATTTGAAAATTATATAATTTACCATAGTTATGGTCAAGTAACTTTAAAAATAGTTATATGCTTAAATCCACATGCAAACATTTTAAGTATTCAGAGAAAACAAATTTTCTTATGCATCTAAAACTAAGTGATTTGAGATCAGAACAGTCTATTACAATATAGCTTGCAAAGTCAAACCAAAAAATATTATGGATATTGCCATTGATATTTAGGCAAACACTTGAAACCTATAATTTACAATGTATTTTGCAAAATGTTTTGATTAGGTAGGAAGGTCTTCTTCTGACAAGTGAGGGTTGAGTAGAGAGCTGAATGAGATAGTGTTACATACCTAAATCTAGAGGAAGAAACTTCCAGAAAGATGGAGCATTAAACACAAAGATCCAGAGGCAAAATATGAGTTAATTTTTTTTCTAAATAAATCCAAACTTCCTGACTATGATGAAATTGTAAGGTTGGACCTCGGAGGCCATGATGGGCCGCCCCTCCTCTCCCTCCTGCCAGCGGGGGAAGTCCCTAACCGAAGGCGCCTCCCAGATCGCGGGGACCAATGACAGCACACTTCGCCAGCTTAAAGCCGCCCCACCCCCGCCACGTAGAAGGACCTGTCAGCCCGCGACGCCTCGGCCTGGTGACCTATCCGAACCCCCGTCCATCTTGCCTGACCGTCCCTTGCAAGGAACGTATAAAAATCACCCCAACACGGTCTGGATGCGGACTTCCTCGACCTGCCTTGCTTGGGTCCCGGAACCCTGCCCGGGAGGGCTTCGCCATTAAAAAGCCTGTCAGACACTCTTTTGGTGTCCTGGTCTTTTACCTAACAGAAATAACTAGCAAAAGAATAATTTTGTGCTGATATTCTTATAAGGATACCTGTCAGCTGCATTTTTTGAGTGATATTCAGTGTTCATGTTGTTCTTTCGTCTTAATGTATCATTCTTACAATACGTGTCCCTTTCTGATGGAACTTCTTCTCTTTGCCCTTAGCCATATCTCTGTTATAACATTTACTGACCACACCTCTATCACAGTCCTTTACCCACCCTTACCATAATCACTGGTTAAAAAAAAAAAATGTGACAAAGACAATCAAAATTTTAAAATTATTTTAAAATTCATTGCTTCTCAGAATTGTGTCTCACTTTGACAGTGTACAAAATAGAAACACTTCCTATATTATTTTCAAAAAGACCATAAAGCCACACCTTGCATTTAATATCCACCTCTATTATTTTGTTAGGAACAAATTGCACAAGGAACAAGGTACTAGATTTATTAACATAATAAAAAATCTTTACCTAATCAAGCTGCACTTTCCCCTGTGGACAGCTACTCCTCAGTGAGCCAAGTGGAGGTGGAGCCACAGAAGCGACTGGATGAAGAAAGTTCCCTTGACAGTCACTTTAAACAGAAGCTGCTTTCAATTATTAAAAAACAAAAAACATTATTTTATTCCCCATCCAGGTGTCTTAATTCTTCCTCTGTTGCTTCTTTTTCTAATTTTATACCCCAAAAGATCCTTTGTTTACAGAAATTATTCTGGTTGGTTGCTCTATCCACCAAGCGCTTTAATATTTATGTCTAATGATAGCAACACTTGAACATAAGAAAAAACAAGAAAATGTAGTGTGTTGTATCCCATCGTTCATCATGGAATTTTGTTTTTGTATACTTCAAGACAGTGTTGAAAAGTTTTACAAATATTCCTCCTCAGTGTTCTGTTTTGCATTCTTTCTTTTCTTTCCATTAAATCAGCTTTTATCTAATTTTTTAATTCCCATACTATTGATCTAAAAGAAACCATAAAAATGGTTGCTTTTTCCTTTCACTGAGCCAAACAAATATAGGGAAAAGGCAGTCCAATAGNCTAACCTGCTAGCATTATACATTGGAAAGACTACATCATCTTTGTGATATTCTTGAAAAAAAAGCCAAATCTAACACGGATCATGAGAAAACAGTGGAAAATCCCAATTAAAGTAAGTTTTATAAAATAGCTGATCAGTATTCTTTTGAAGATTGTTAAGATTACAAAAGATAAGCCAAAGCAAGAATAATTAATAATGTTTGAGAAATTAATAATGTTTATTTCTATAAACTCACTTTAAAATTTATATGAAGACTTCTAGGTTTAAAATAGCCATGCCAATCTTAAAAAATTAGATGAAGATAAAAATTATGCTCCATGAGATGTTAAGATGCAGAACAAATTACTGCATAATTAATATGGAATAAGAGCAAAAGAATATAATTGAACTGTGAAAATTTTGAGAGCTAAAAAGTAAATTCATAAAATTTCAGAAATCCTATGTATAATAAAATACAATATAAAGAGAAAACTTTAATAATTGTCTAATGAATAAAGAATAAATGACATATAATATAGAGAAAAATAAATATGGATTCTTCCCTAAAATATCATCTTATTTAAGGGACTTGAGTGTCTTGGAACCAGTTGTCCATGGATATCAAGGGATGACATATTTTTGATAGATTAAATAAGCAAACATTATTTGAGATATTATATAGCTAAGAAAAATATAGAATAATATTTTTGTGATGGGGAAAGATTTCATGTAAAAACCTGAAAAAAATACATCAAGGCAAATATACTGTCTTTGAGTACACCAAAGTTACAAATTTCTATGCAACAGACACCTGGGACAGAGTTAGTCTATAAAAAAACAGAATGGGGAACATATTTTCTATCTCGAACATTACCAGTGTTTTAGTCTAGAAGGCCAAAGAGCTACAAATTTATCAATATGTTGACCACAAAGTAATCCCAATGGAAAAGATCATGGGCAACCAGCATGACAGATAATTTATAGAAGAGAAAACACAGAAGCTACAATAACTCATATATCAAAAGATACTGATTACCATTAGTATTTATAGAAATAGAAAGTAAAACAAACAGTGAGCTGTCACTTTTAACATGTTAGAAAACACAATAAACTAGGTAATGGACAAGGTTATGAACATGAAGCTGAAGGACTTATGCACTGCTGGTGGGTGGGAACATCAATCATGTATGTTTATCACATCATTATTTGTGGAAGCAATCTACTTCTTATCTCTAAAAAAATGGATAATTAAAATGTGGTAGTTGCTGATGGAGACAGCCTTAACTTTTGCCTTTGTTTGCCTTTGTTTAACTAAACTTTAGAGAGACTTCTTCCTGACACTAGGCTCCTTATCACCTTTCTTTTTCTTATTTACATTAGAAAACTTGGAATTGTAAATTCTCTTCTCTTATGAGATGTAAATCTCCTCTCTTGCTTACTCAGAAGGACCTGGGGAGCCATCCTTGTGAAATGTAATCATTAAAGGATATAGTACCCCTATGCCCCAGTCTCTGGGGGAGGATAGGAGCCTAATTTAGATAAGGGGTAATTAGCAAACGCAGNTTATGAGATGTAAATCTCCTCTCTTGCTTACTCAGAAGGACCTGGGGAGCCATCCTTGTGAAATGTAATCATTAAAGGATATAGTACCCCTATGCCCCAGTCTCTGGGGGAGGATAGGAGCCTAATTTAGATAAGGGGTAATTAGCAAACGCAGATGACCTAATCACATAGATCAATTTCCCCTTTAATATACACAAGCCCTTTCCCACTAGCTCACTGCAGAACTTAGAAACTCTCCAGCCTGTTGTTTCAGGGAAGTTGACTTTAATCTCTGCTCTGGTGCAATAGCTTTCACTTCTCTTGCAATAATTTTGAATAAGGTTTGCCTGGCCTATTAAAATCTGTCCATCTAATTTTTATTTTTCAATGCACACTTTGGAGTATGACACAACGGTTAGGAACAATGGGAAAGATGTATAATTAAAGACCAAGTTTTCAGAGCACAAAGCTTATTGAAAAAAAGAGTGAGAGATTGAATAAGATATTTAACTTCATTTATATGATATTTTTATGTTAAAAACCCAGGACAGGAAGTCCCCTACTTATGAACTTCCAAATTGTGAACTTTGAAAGATGTGAACATGCATTTGCATGTCCAGTCCCATAAGTTAGTTCACATGTCTGGCATACATTGTCACTTGTGCTCATCCTTACAAGTGGTTGTGCTTTGGGGTACTTTACAGTACTGTGTAGAGTACGGTAGTACAGTATCTTTATTTCTACCCTAAAATGTTTGGAAGTAATCACAAAAGCAGTGGTGATGTAGTCAGTACTGCTTAGAAGCACCAAGAGAGATAAGAGGAAGAAGTAGCTGAAGAACCAAAGAGATTCATGATGCAGGATGCCAAAAGGATTTTCTTTATTTGAGGAGGCACTGTTACCTTTAGAGGCAAAGGATCCAAATGTAAAATAGTACATGAACATTGAAGCAGCCATTCAGAATGGATTCCAGTGCCACTGTGTAATCTATGATGAGAAAAAAAAAAAAAAAAAAAAGATACTACCCAAATAAAACTCAATCATTTTTCAAACAGGGATGATAGAATTAAATCCAGCAAGGTATCAGAACCTGTTCCATCAATGGTAAGCAAGTATAAAATTGCAGCTTTCTGTCTCCTATTGCTGATGATCCTTCAGCTCTACCATCTCTCACCTTGTCTCCCTCCTCCAGTCAGTAACTCTTCTTGCATTTTCACTCAATGCCAGCCTGTGCACGCCAGTTGTTGTACTATATACTACTGTATTTCTCACGATACTGTTCAGTTCAGTTCGGTAACTCAGTCATGTCCGACTCTTTGCGACCCCATAAACCGCAGCATGTCAAGCCTTTCTGTCCATCACCAACTCCCGAAGTCCACCCAAACCCGTGTCAGTTGAGTCAGTGACGCCATCCAACCATCTCATCCTCTGTCGTCTCCTTGTCCTCCTGCCCCCTATCAATCCCAGCATCAGAGTCTTTTCCAATGAGTCAGCTCTTCACATCAGGTGGACAAAGTATTGGAGTTTCAGCTTCAGCATCAGTCNTTGGCTTCACCCTTTACTGGCTCTGTGAGCAGTTTCTCAACCTCTACTTGAGTTTCAACTTACAAAACCGAGTTGACAAATTAACTCCTTATTTGGCTGCAGTAGGTATTTCATAGGATGAAGTTTTTTGCACAGTGCCTGGTCTGGAGTGAGGGCTCTGTAGATGTTACCTACACGTGTAACAAGTGGAACTCAAGTGCATAAAAGTGTAAGTTTCTTAAAATCAGCTGATGACTACCTCATGAAGGCCTAGCTCCTGGCACAGTATAAATAATAAATATTTGTTGAATGATAAAGTTATGAGTTTTTTCCTGCTTCATCTACATTTGACCCCTGCCTCTTCCATCACAAAAGGAACCAGCATTCTACAGACAGAGGAACAAGTATTATATAGGTGATGTTGGATGTGGTAATTGGGCTGATCGAGACTAATGTTTAAAGCAAGGTCCCAGTTGAAAAATAGAAGCCAAGAGTAGCCAATGTCTGAGAAGGTTGCAGCTAGGAACCAGGATTTGCTTGAGACTGAGGTGGGGGCCAAGTCCAGGATATTTGAATTCTGTGTGCTTCTTTCTCTGAGAACTGGATATGCTAGTAATTCTTGCAAGTTGAGCTCACCATAGCTAACATAAAGGCTTCTCTCAAATTTTGGCAGCAACTGTCTTATGACTCATCCCAGGTACGATACAAAAGATCATGCTCAATAAGCAGACATTTATGCTTATGTATTTATTGCCTTCCAACCTCTTTTCCCCTGATTTCCTTCACCTTCTCCCTCCAGGGTCTCTGCATGTACTTGTATGATGGGGAAAACAGAGGGGTGCCTGGGATGTTCTATTTCCTTACATGTTTGGATTTGGAGGTGCCATCTGCATCATGAATACCAATAAAATCCAGTGTTTTCTCCTTGTTTCTGTGAAAATATATTGCAAATGAAGCAGATTAAATTTGTGTTTCAGGTAAATAAAACAAATAGTCTACACCCAGACTTGCGGAGGCAGGTAGTGTGTGGATGGTCAACTTATTACCTGTTAGTTTTGGTCTAAAATTTCCTTCACTCTAGTCAACCTTTTTGATGCACTCTGTCCTGAACTCTTCTTACTAGGGATTTTTCCATCAAGAAGGATGCTAGCGTTGGGTTTCAAAGCCTTCAGCTTGAAGAAGGAGGAGGAGAAAGTATCCTGTGGAAGTATGTTTTTCAGTCTTGCAGATGGTGATTGAAGATTAAAAGTCCAACCTGAAATAGGTGTGTTTTTCTTAAGAAATAAAATTGCTTGTTGGTGTTGGCAAGTGGCCTAGTACAAAAGGATGAAAGAATTTGTTCCAGGCAGTTTTCAAACCCACAGAAAGTCAGGTTTGCTTTGCACACACATGCCTCTGAGACTCTGTGGTCTCCTGCCCACAGTAGGCAAGCAGTTTACTCTTTGGTGGCAGCAATTCAACATGTTTCAAAGGGTTTCTTTGCTGCTGATTCCTTACTCACTGTTGAGTTCTCTGACTTATGGAGGTCTTGCTAAGACATAGGCACTAAAAGCCAACAATGACATAGATGCCAGAGGAAAAAAACCCTTGGCTTTTTTCACACCCCATTGTTCAACCTTTTTTTTTTTTTTTT
>SJYV01021051.1:26044-82697 GCA_006410875.1 Neotragus pygmaeus | reverse complement strand
CATAGATGCCAGAGGAAAAAACCCTTGGCTTTTTTCACACCCCATTGTTCAACCTTTTTTTTTTTTTTTTACTGCATGAGTGGTTTTTTCCTGCTTATGTTTTGTGGCTCTCTAATCCTGTAACTATTCTTTCTTCAACTTGTTAAGTAAGCATTATTTATACCCTCTCTTTCATACCACTTCCTGACAACCACTAAATGTTCATGTTTGCTATCACTATTAGAAAGAATATTTATGTCTGTGTTAAAACTACATAACCTGAGAGCACCACTTTAAACAAAACCAGCTTCTCAAAGATTTTGGATGGCTAGCTCATACAAAGCAAGGTTTCCCAGTGAAATGAACAACTGGCCTTCTCTTTGATATTCTTTCTTAAATGCCATGGTCCTTCTCTTGAAATAGAGCAGTGGTTGTCAACCACTGGGTGGCAGTTTTTCCCCCCAGAGAATATTTAATGATGTTTTGACACTTTTGGAGAAGGCAATGGCACCCCACCCCAGTACTCTTGCCTGGAAAATCCCATAGACGGAGGAGCCTGGTGGGCTGCAGTCCATGGGGTCTCTAGGAGTCTGACATGACTGAAGCAACTTAACAGAGACTTTTAGTTGTCAGCTGGGAGAGGGCCGTCCTATTGGCATTGAGTGAGTAGAGGCTAGAGATACTTTTACAATACCAGAATTATTTGACCTAAAATGTAAGTGATAACATTGAAAATCCTGGGGTAGAGGAAACAGGGGTGTTTACCCAGGGGAAGAAAAAATTTTAAAGAGTCCTTGATGCTATATGCAAATGTTTTTCTCTTCTTCATAGTAGTCTTGCTTATTTTACAGATGTGATGGTCTCTCAAAACTCTTAAATGACACTTTATATATATATATATGAAAATTTATTTAATTTTAATTTTATTTTGTTTTAACCTTTTTATTTGTATTGGAGTATAGCCGATTACCAACGTTGTGGTAGTTTCAGGTGCACAGCAGAGTGACTGAGCTATACATATACATGTATCCATTCTCCCCCAAACTCCCCTCCCATTCAGGCTGCCACGTAACATTGAGCAGAGTTCCCTATGCTATACAGTAGGTCCCTGTTGGTTATCCATTTTAAATATAGCAGTGTGTATGCATCCATCTTCAACTCCCTAACTATACCTTCCCAATANAGAACTGCTCTACACACAGCCCTGCTCACCATCAGGCAGGAGCAGAACAGAGGCAGGTGTCCGTGGCTCACATTCACGAAGGTCCTTAAAGGTGGAGTTGGCCATTACTGCCAAGTGAGGGACTAAGACAGTTAAAGCAATACACAGAGAGAAGGGAAGCCAGTCACAGTCTCCTCTGACTTGGAGCTCATTATTGGGTTACTGGGTCACGAAACCTTACACTAATATAAATTCTGTGATTATCACATTGTTTTTGGTGTTAAAAATGCTAAGTTGTTAAGAATAAACATTTTTTACTATTTTTGGTCCCTTGGCTGTCAGGATCTTAGTTCCCTGAGCAGGAATCAAACCCATGCACCCTGCAATGGAACCACAGAGTCTTAATCACGGAGCCATCAGGGAATACCCAAGAATAAATATTTTAAATTATTGGATTTGGTTATTTCTTCACTTTGGAATAATAATAATAATGAATGATGGGGTCTCTTCATCTTCTGAGAGGACCTCCATTGGAATTGCTACCAGGGAAGTAGAAACCCAAAGACTGATCTTTTCACCACAGACTGGAACCGGACCCTGGGCTGTGAGGATCAGCAGCACAGCTTGAACCTGGCCTCCTGGGCTTGGGTGAAGCACCAAGAGAGCAAAGTGGAAGAAGGCCCTTCATTCCCCGCTCCCAGGCCAGCACCTTCCAGCGTCCTGCATACCAAATGGACAGAAGCTTGAGTCACAGAGAAGAAATCACAACTGGTTTTAAAAGCAAAACACTTCTTTCAGCAATGAACAGGAGATGGACGACGGGCCTTAAGATTTGGTAAACGAGAGAAAAAAAGATTCGGTAAATGATTTCTAGCTCCTGACAACTAGGGGCAAAAGTCGTGACAATAAAACCACTCCTATCTGCCCAGGGCGTCAGGAGTCGTCTCAAGTCTCCTGCCGGTCGCTTTGTGCCAGTGAGACTGCAAATAAGAGTCACCTTGTCAGAGGTGGGCTTCTCTGTTGGCTCAGAGGGTGAAGAATCTGCCTGCAGTGCAGGACACCGAGGTTCAATCCCTGGGTCAGGAAGATCCCCTGGTGAAGAAAATGGCAACCCACTCCAGTATTCTTGCCTGGAAAATTCTGTGGACAGAGGAAACCGGTGGGCTACAGTCCACGGGGTTGCAGAGAGGCAGACACACCAAGTAACTAACAGATTTCAGATTTAACTCAGGATATGTTTTCATGGAACAAGCCCCTGAGCTTGTTGTCATTAGAATACACAGCGACTAGAAAAATGATGCTTTTTTCCTCCATAGCACGTCTCCCAGAATTTTGTGCCTTTCCTGAGACAAGTCAAAGGCCTCCTTATCAAATCACACCTGGCAGAAACTTGAAAGGCCATTTCCCTGCAGGGTGTGCAGGTTAATGCTTTGGATCCAGTTTCCGGCCCAGACTCCTGCAGCTCTGCCCACCCCCACCAGACCGGGATCGCAGCGTGCAGTGGGGGCTCTCACTCACAGGTTGGCCAGGCCCGCCTTCCGCACAGCTGAGGAGATGGCTTTGATGGCCGTCAGCATGGAGTTGAGCAGCTGCGTGAGCTCCCCAGTGCCTTTGGCCTGACGCCCCTTCTCCATAACATAGCGGGTCAGGGTAAGCATGTCCGTTTCGAAGGGGCTTCTGTCCCCCATGGCGGCGGGTAATTTTTCAGATTCTTTTCTCACTGCAGAAGAAAGCCTTATCTCTAAGGGCTGATCAGTGGCTCCGCAGTATCAGAGCTGATTAGAAATCTGTACCCTGGTGCCAGGACCTTTAAGGGAAAGTGCCTCAGACCACGTGGTTGAGATAACTGGGCGAGCCCTCAAGGAAATCTCTCTGGCTGGCTGACCTGAAGGCTGCCAAGGCACCATAAGTCAGCTGTAAATAGAACCTGGAAGACAGACCTGCTTTTTCTTGATGAACTTTTTTACTTTAAAGACCCTAAGAAGCAATCATTTGGTAACAGGTAGGAGATAAGAAATCCAGCCACTAGAAACATGATTCATAAAACTCTTATTCAAAGACTCAAAAGTATTCTTGACATGTATTTCCTGCAGGGTTTCATTCCATCATGGGGCAGGAGTCAGACTGGCAGATAACTTATCTGGGGTATAGGTCACATAACAAAATATTGGCAACCCGCTTAGTCAGGCTTCTTTCATATGTTTGAAAAGGATGCTTTTTAATTCCAAAAGGCTTATATGACTGAATGGATATTTATAGCTGATATTCAAATCTGGAAGAAAAAAAAAATTCCCAGCATAGTGCCTAACACCAGAGTTACTTTATTAACTTTTTAGTTTTTCAATTTCTCTACATTTGTATTTTCAAAACAAAAATCATACTTGCTTATTGAAAAGGAAACACTATGGAAATGGCCCATCCTCAAAACCACCCCGTAGACATAGCTGCGTTAGAGCTGGTGGGGTCTATATTGGTAACGGGCTTCCTTGTGGCTCAGATAGTAAAAAAAAAAATCTGTCTGCAATGCAGGAGACCTGGGTTCAACCCTAGACTGGGAAGATCCCCCGGAGGAGGGCATGGCAACCCAGTCCAGTATTCTGGCCTGGAGAATCCCCATGGACAGAGGAGCCTGGTAGGCTGCAGTCCATGGGGTCGCAAAGAGTCAGACATGACTGAGCAACTAAGCACACACAGTATTAGTAATAGGCGCCTCAGGCAGGAGTGGGTGGGGCCTGCACAGGGTGGTCCAAGCACTTTCTCCAGGAGCAGAGAAACCTGGCTCCAGGTTCCAGGCTAACCTTCCGCTAGTTGTACAGTTTGGAAAAGCTCCTGAAGCCTCAGTTTCCTCACTTATAAGTGGTGAAAACAATAAAACATCAACCTTTACAGAGTGATTGTGAGGGTTAAAGTGATAAGGTATGCTTGTCACACAGTAGGTGCTCAATACTGGTTAATTACTATTACCTTTCCAATTTTTTGATGTCTGTATAACTATTAGGTATACATATACAATTTCATTTTACAAAATAGGACAATATGCACATTTCTGGACAATTTGATTTTTTTCCTTTGACGGTTACTTCAATTGGAATGTGTTTAGCCACAAGTAATAGAAAATATGGAGTGATTTAAATATGTGGGAAGTCTCACATATTTTTCTTATATTTTCTCTGAGGCAGCAGCTGGCATTCATACAGCTGGTCAAAAGTTCCATTAGGAACCTCTCTGTCTCCTCTCTGTAATCTTTGGCCAGCAGGCTTTTGCCTCCATGCCTATCATCTCATTGGCACAAAATGGCAACTGCAGCTCCAAACATCTAGCTCACACTGAAGATTCAGAGAGGAGAAGGCAGCTTCCACCACATTAGTTCTCTTTTATTAGGAAATAAATAAGTAATTCCCCGGAAACATCCATTACCACCCCCTCACCGCTGTCCCAAGTAACCTTCCACTTATGTAGCATTGGCCAGATGGGTGATGCTTTGCTGCAAGAGTTGGACACTGGTATTGAATCAATCAGTCTTAAGTGTCCACCACAGCAAAACATCTTTGTGTCAATATACAGAGACATACTGCATTCCCAGGTGTGGACAGTTAGATTTTTTTTTAACGTTTGTTCTTCCAACAGTGCTGTACCAAGCTTCCTTACCTTTGTGCCAGTGCTTGTGTGAGGGCTTCAGTAAGATACAGCTGCAGAAGATGTATGTGTCACAGTATTTTAATGTTCACATCACCAGGATCTAAATTTCTTTAAGAACATGAGAAAACTTTCTTCTTCTTTCCCCAAGAGTTTCTGGGAATTGTGAGGACTGTAGAACGGAACTTTCTTTGGTCCTCATGTATCATGTTGCCATCAGTAAGTAATTCAGTTTTGTCCTTCGCATGGGAGATCAACCATAATTCTTCAGACATAATTATAGAAAGGGCAGTGGCTGGATATTAGGCTATTGGGGTCAGTAATCGGCTGTAACTGAAGAGATTGGCCTGGTTCCTTGGTTTCCAGGTTTCCTTTGAAGCTGAATGTCATCATCTGACTAGGAGAGTTTCCCCCACGGCGGTACAAAACAATGCCACTCAGAGTGGACTGTCACATCTCTTCTAGAGAAATGAATGTGTATGTTCACGCAAAACACATTCATAAATATTTATGACAGCTCTGTTTATAATTGTCAGAAACTGCTAACACCCAAATGCTCCTCAATGGTGGTAAAGAAACTGTGGTATTAATAGATGCACAAAATAGAACAATATTCAGCAATGAAAAGGAACAATCTATTGGTACAAACTGCATGTGGCACTGGGATGAATCTCAGAGACATTATGCAGGTGAAGGAAACCAAGCTTAAATGAGTATATGCTGTATGATTCCATTTATATGATATTTTCAAAAAAACAGAACTATAGTCAGAGACCAGCTTCATTCTTGCCAGGGTAGTTGGTGTGGGCAGGGAGGATGGAACAAGGAATTCTTTGCTAATGGAACTGTTTTGTATCCTGATTGATTATGGTGATGGCAACTTGAACCTATACATATGTTGAAATTCATAAAACTATTCATTTAAAAAACATTATTTTATTGTAAAGTGAAACTCTGTGCCCATTAAACAATAATTCTCTCTTCCCCCTCAATCCCTAGCCCCTGGCAGCCAGCATTCTACTTTCGGTCTCTATAGATTTGATCATTATAGGTATGTCATATAAGTGCAGTCATATAATATTTCTCATTTTGTGGCTGAGTCATATAATATTTCTCATTTTGTGGCTGAGTCATATAATATTTCTCATTTTGTGGCTGGGTTATTTCACTCAGCATCATATTTTCAAGGTTCATCCATGTTGTAGCATGTGTCTGAAACTTCCTTTTTAAGGCTGAATGATATTCCACTGGTGGATATATCACATTTTGATTACCCATTAATCCATTGAGGGACAGTTTGTTTGTTGCCACCTTTTCCTATGAATAATGCTATAATGACCATTCAGTTCAGTTCAGTTCAGTCGCTCAGTTGTGTCCGACTCTTTGTGACCCCATGAATCGCAGCACGTCAGGCCTCCCTGTTCATCACCATCTCTCGGAGTTCACTCAGACTCACGTCCATCGAGTCCATGATGCCATCCAGCCATCTCATCCTCGGTCGTCCCCTTCTCCTCCTGCCCCTAATCCCTCCCAGCATCAGAGTCTTTTCCAATGANTAAAAAAAAAAACACGTGGAGATCTTGACAACCTCTCACCACCTCTACTTCATCACCCAATTCCAACTACCATCATCCTTTGTCTGAATTAGCATCAGTTCAGTCGCACAGTCGTGTCCGACTCTTTGCGACCCCATGAATAGCAGCATGCCAGGCCTCCCTATCCATTCACCAACTCCTGGAGTTCACTCAGACTCACGTCCATCGAGTCATTGATGCCATTCAGCCATCTCATCCTCTGTCGTCGTCTTCTCCTCCTGCCCCTAATCCCTCCCAGCATCAGAGTCTTTTCCAATGAGTCAACTCTTTGCATGAGGTGGCCAAAGTACTGGAGTTTCAGCTTTAGCATCAGTCCTTCCAAAGAAATCCCAGGGCTGATCTTCAGAATGGACTGGTTGGATCTCCTTGCGGTCCAAGGGACTCTCAAGAGTCTTCTTCAACACCACAGTTCAAAAGCATCAATTCTTCGGCACTTAGCCTTCTTCACAGTCCAACTCTCACATCCATACATGACTACTGGGAAAACCATAGCCTTGACTAGACGGACCTTAGTCAGCCAAGTAATATCTCTAAGAGACACTTAATTGGTCTCTCTGCTTCTATGCTTGCCCCTAAGAATAGTATTCTCAGCAGCCAGAGGATCTCCTTAAAACATAAGACAGATNACCATAGCCTTGACTAGACGGACCTTAGTCAGCCAAGTAATATCTCTAAGAGACACTTAATTGGTCTCTCTGCTTCTATGCTTGCCCCTAAGAATAGTATTCTCAGCAGCCAGAGGATCTCCTTAAAACATAAGACAGATTAAGTCAATTCTTCTCTAATTCTCTTAAAACTCTAATGTTTATTATTAATCTCACAATAAAGGTAAAATTTAAGACAATTACAGTAATTGTTTCATGTGACCTAAAATTTTTAATATTTCAGCAAGGCCAGCTACTTGTTTATGAGCTCGAGTCTTCCCAGGTAGTGCTAATGGTAAAGAACCTGCTTACCTGCAACAGACATGGGTTCGATTCCTGGGTCAGGGAGATCCCCTGGAGTAGAGCATAGCAACCCACTCCGGTATTCTTGCCTGGAAAATCCCATGGACAGAGTAGCCTGGTGGGCTACAGTCCATAGGGTTGCAAAGAGTTAGACACTACTGAAGCAACTCAGCACACACACATGCAGTACAAAATAAAAATGTACAGTAAAAAATTTCCTTGTTTAAAATCAGGAAAAATGTGTTCTTAAGCATACTAAAATATAAAACTTTTATCTTTATTCCTCCATCAGCTTATGTTTTGTTAAAGTCATTTAAGTAAACAATAATTAACTTTTAAAATTTTTCTGTAAGTTTCATTATCCATATGGATGCTAGTTTTATTGAAAATATAGGAGCATGTGTCATATACATAAACACTAAANATCAGCTTATGTTTTGTTAAAGTCATTTAAGTAAACAATAATTAACTTTTAAAATTTTTCTGTAAGTTTCATTATCCATATGGATGCTAGTTTTATTGCAAATATAGGAGCATGTGTCATATACATAAACACTAAAATTAACAATATTTTATAACTTCTATATTTGTGTATATTTCTTTCTTCTAGAACAGTTGAAGTACTGCCGAAAACTGCTTATTTCATTTTTTGATAAGCTCCAATTTTACTAATATTCTCTACTTTCAGTTTATGGATGCATATGGAAAGACAAAGAAACAGACCTATCACTCGCCCAGCTTTTCCTTTCTGTCATCATTGTTATGGCAGTAGTTGGCTAATACAGGGAAATAAAATGAGTGAGAAAGATATGATAGAGTCATATGGTTGCTTTAAAAAAAATACAACTGTCTTACTTCTGTATTTAAAATAAGTTCTAGTTTAAGAAGAAAGTTGGGTTTCTCAAGATTGTCAGTGCCCTACTTACTAACTGACAGATATTTCACTCCTATCTCGTGTTTGCTTTGAGTCTTGCTGAATATCCGTGTCGTTGTCCATGGATATTCTGTGTTCCTGAGGAATCTGACTCCTGCACTATGTGAAAGTGATTGCAAAAAAGCTGTGAACATGAATGTTACTATTTCTCTTCTGCCCACATGCATATTCCAGTTCTGCATTAGATTTCACTTACAAAACATAAGTTTACCAACAAAATTGGTAAAAATGTCAAGATGGCAACAGCAAAGCATTAAACCCAGTAGAAAATTCTTGTGAGCATGGCATGCATGCTGCTACTTCAGTCGTGTCCAACTCTGTGACAATATGGACTGTAGCCTTCCAGGCTCCTTTGTCCATGGGGTTCTACAGGCAAGAATACTGGAGTGGGTTGCCATTTCTTCCTCCAGGGGATCTTCTTGACCCAGGAATTGAACCTGTGTCTCTTACTTCTGCATTGGCAGGCAGGCCCTTTACACTAGCATAACCTGGGAAGCCCTATGAGCATGGGGCCCTATGTAACTAAGCAGGTTTCATGAAGCAGACTGTTCGGGCTTCATCCTCCATGACTCCTCCCCTTGTCCCTTATACTCTGTGCGAACAGCTTGGTTTTCTCACCACCCCTGAATGCAGCAAGCATGTTTTTGCCTGAGGGCCTACACACTTGCTTTTCCTTCAGACATTTGCATGGCTTCCTCCCTTTCTCCTTCGGTCTTTACTGCAATATCACTTTCTCAGCCAGTTCCTTCCTGGGTGTCCTCCTTAAACTGCATTTTCTTCACCCCAGAATATCTCATCCCATGGTTCTCTATTTTTCTCCTTTAAAGAGTTTATCTTTATGTGATATCTAGTACAGTACACTATGCATTTTATTTATTTATCTTGTCACATACCTCTCCCACTGGAATGTAAGCTTTGTAAGGTGAGGGAGTTGTGTCTGTTTTGATATTTGCTTTTTCTCCAGGATCTATAATTATTAGTGGCAAATATAAGGTGTGCAATAAATATTTAATAAATGAAGTAATGTCTTGTACTCAGGCCAGTGCTAAAGTGGAATTAAATCAAATAAACAACAGAAGCAATAGCAAGGAGCAAAATAGGAGTGGGGATCCAACTTTCAGCAACAGTAGGAATATTAAGCCAAAGATAGAGGTGGCCAGAATTAATGTGAGCCCTTGAACAGTACTGTCTGTAAATACCAGCAGGTGGGACGTTCACTTTGGACTCCATGCCTCAGAGGGCCCCAGTATGCTTTGCCATATCTTTGTGAAAACTTTCAAAGTCCTATAGTATTCTGAATCCAAGCTCTCCATTTCAGGAGTATGGACTCAGTTTTGGGGAATAGTCAAGTGAGATTTCCTTTTAGCAATATAAAATCTCTTTCATGAGACTGTGCAACAGTGGGCCAATGGAATGGTGCTTTTGTGACATTTTGCATATCTTATTCATTAGACAGGAAAAATTCAAGGTGGAGACTGCCAATGGCCCAATGATGACCCTTGGGTTGGAGCTCCACACCTGTAAGTAATCTGTGATGGCAATTCCAGTCTACATACTCTAAAGTGGAAAGAGTGGTGGCAGGCACCCCTTAGCTTGAACTCCCACAGCCAGTATTAAGGATGCTCACCTTCTCCTTTTATATACTCCATACCATATCTCAGGCAATACTCCAGGGGTGCCCACACCTATCTCCTGAAAGAGTTCTGAAACATCAGTGGACTGTTGAAATCAGTGCTCTCTCTTTTGGACAACTGATGTTGTTATCCTGTTTCCTTCTAGGTTGATTATTTTTTGCCATGCCAGGTGAGATACAGACAGAATACAACCACTCTTTCTGTTTTTCCCATTGACTTGTTGCCTAACCTTTCTGCTGGTTGTGGCATATAGAAAAGCAGTATGCCATCAACATTAAAAAAGGTGAAATTCTAGAAACAACAATTATTGCTTAATTATAACAATAAAATAAAAGCCTAAATATTTTAAGAGAAGTCATGGTTGGATGATGTTTCATTCTATGTTTATGCTATAAAAGTTAAAGTAGTATTTTAACATGAACAGAAAAAAATATTCACCTTATTTTTTTTTGCATTTATGGTCATTTTCAGTCAACCACAGTAGCAACCTTTGAGAGAGTCAGTCAGTTGAAATCAGCATTCATAGGCAGCATGCAGGTTAATGCAGCATTGTAATTAATGATGTAACTGCCTTTAAATAAATGGTATTAGGCAACTACAGAAGCACAAATATCTACCTTGTTTCAATACAAATAAGTTCTAAGTTGTCTTGGCACTGTGAGTAGTAAGATCATTGCTCTCTTTTATAGTGGAATAAGTTAATCAGAAAGAATACATTTAACAATAAAAACTGAGGCCACAAAGAGTCAGACATGACTGAACATACACACACACAACAATAAAACATTTCTTAGACTCATATGAATAGAAACTGCTGCCTGAATACCATGAAGAATCTTTNTAGTTAATCAGAAAGAATACATTTAACAATAAAAACTGAGGCCACAAAGAGTCAGACATGACTGAACATACACACACACAACAATAAAACATTTCTTAGACTCATATGAATAGAAACTGCTGCCTGAATACCATGAAGAATCTTTAGATGCACTGATGATTAGACAATAAACAAACATGTAATTTTTTATTCCAAACTTTCATCAATGAACATACTTCAGATAAGTTCATGAATGCTTATATAAACAGAGGTTGAAACAAAAAACTATTTGCCTGAAGATGCACACACACTAGAGGGTGGTCCCACCTTTGATAATTTCCAGATTTAATGGAGAATTTAATGGACTTCCCAGGAAAAGTGGGCATTAGACACTGTTTCACTGCTCAGGGTTCCCCAGGTGATGTCTAGAATAGCTGATCTTAAGTTTTGAACAAGAAGGTAAGGCAGAAATATAACTTTGCCTTACCCTTTGTGTAACTTCAATCAAGTAATTTAAATTCTCTTTACTTTTTCTTACTTGTAAAAATGGTTAATTTGATGAGAATAATAATAAGATCTTGTCTAAGATTTCATTTCAATTCTTTGGCTCTTCCCTGAAGTGACTTTTTGCCTTCATTTCTTCAACTATATCCTGGGAATGGATGTCAACTATATTTCCTTAGAACATCATAAAAATCAGTTAGCTAATAATTTGAACTCATGAGTTTCCTTTAGGAGAAGAGATTATTAAAGAACAACTTTGAAAAAAAATATTATATACAAGTTTCTCCCCCCAGTATGTGGCTACTTCAAGTTGTAACTAAAAGAGAAGTTAATTCAGCTTGGTTTTAAATATCCATAAGAGGGTGCAAAGTCAACATCTAAAAAAGGAACCTATTAAAAACACATATAAAGGAAAATTGCAGTCAAGCAGCTACACCATCTGGGTTATATGAAAATGAGATGTAGTGATGAGTGTCTGCATGCTGATGGTACTGCAGACCGAATCAACTCACTGTCTCTCCAAGCAGTCATGTGTACAGATTAATGAAGAGAGGTGACAGAATCAAACTTCCCGCTGACTTGTGGTGGATAAGCTATTTTGCTCCATCATTGCCTCAGCTTTGCTTACAGGATAGTAGAATCACTCTAGCATGTGCTTTTCCACTAATCGTTTTGACTAAATGAACCAAATCTCGTGGTAAAAGGTGCCAACAACATCTGGTAGCTCTAAATCAGAATCAGTGTGGATAAACTCAGCCATGCTGTCTTTTACTCCTAGATGATCACAAATAAGCCTGCTGTCACTGACCCAACACAAGATGACCTGGCGTTACCGCTTTGTCAGGAACATTCCTTACAGCTTTTAATGCTATTTTCTGTTATCCTAGATTCAAGATTGTTTCTGAAGTCAATGGAATCATTTTTACTGTGTTCTTTTCTAATAGGTTTTTTGTAATTTTAACTACCAAACTGTCTCAGACTTGGGCCGAGAATTTTACTAACAGTCATCTTTTACTCACAAGGCATGTTAAAATTAAAGCCATTAAATATATTCTGGAGCACTGGAATATTTTTTACCTTCAAATTTCTGCTTTCACTTGAAACTTTACTGAAACTTATTATCCTTAAAGTACAAAATCAAGTAAATATTTTAAAGGCTAAGACATATGAGTTTGGGGCCCCTGGGTGGAACTTAGGTCTATAAAGCTAAACAACAATTAGATATTCACTCAGACATAACTTATCCTTGCTGTCAGATTCAGCTACTTATTGATTCCTGAATATACTAAGGTACATTTGTGGAAACTGCAAAAAGACACATGAATTACAAACCGCATAGGTTTCTCCAGGCTAAATGGCATCAGGGCTAGTGCATAGCTTTTGGCCAACTAAGTCCAGACAAGAAATCAGTCTCCGATCCCTCTGAACCTTTGTACAGTGCATTTATTCAAAACGTATAGACAGGTTGTTACCTGGTGAAAATTTATAAGATTTGTGAGGACCTGGGGCAAGAGGTAAATTAGAAATTTGTAGACAATACCCAAAATATTAATATATTTTTGTACGTTTATACACACATAGATACATACATATACCAGGATATATATTCAAATATATAGATATTTAAATCCACAGTAAAAAAAATTAAAAAAAATTTTCTCTACCTTGTCCAGTTGATCATCGTGCAGATTTTCTGAGGTAATACGGCTGTAGAATTAGAAAGATAATTGATCTTCATAAGAAATTAGTAAGGAAACACACATTGTACTGAGAATCAAACTAAAATATATCATAATCTTTCAATACTTTTGCTCTTTTGTAGTAGCTAAAATTATTTTCCCTTTAGAGAAATTTTCCATGATATAAAATTTAGCATATTAAAATGTTATTAAAAAATTGACATCTACAATTGACTTATTTCAATCATAGCCACACTCTGTTTCAGGAGCAGAATTTCTCATATTAATTGGATCTTCTAAATCATTAAGATAGTAGGAAGGAGCTATAGTAAATTGCTCTATGATAAAGTTTTGAATAATTTAATATTACTGATGGTCCATAGTAAAAATTTTTAAAAAGTATTTTTAAATTGTATAAAGCAAAACATTTTGGTTGTCCCTCTTTTCTTTATTATACATGCCTTGAGTTTCAATTTATTAAATTTTTATTTATATTAGATTGAGGTATACCAAGTCACGAAGAAAGGAAAAAGAACTAAAAGAAAGTGAACTAAAGACTGGTTTCAGTATAACTTTGCTCTATCTCCCCTCCCAACCCCAAGTCCTTAGTGAGTTAGATGCAACAATATCTGTTTTTAGAAATATTGATTCAGAATATCTCTGCTTGCAATAAAACTTCATGTGTGTAAGTTTTATTTTATTAATATATTTTGGCCTCTTTTGAATTTTTATCACAAGACAAATATGCCACTACTTCAAATTTTCCAAGCCAACTTTGAAAATAGATATACCTCATTCAAACCTTTCCTTACACTTTTAAAATATGTTAGTAAGACAGGCAGTGATTAACATTCTCCTAAGAAACTCTTGAAAATAGCAAAAATTATGTATTTCTTTACTATTTAATTATTTAGTATCTATTTTATTTACTCCCTTTGTATAGGTAACCGAGAATTATGTTGAAGTTCATATGCATTGCTCAAAGACATTTATACTTTACTAATTAAGTAAATACGCACAAATAATAAGTGGTATCACCTTAGTGCTTTAAGTTCATTCTTAATGTCTCAGTACTATGTAAGACATTGTAGCAGTGAAGACGTTTATAGAAATTTGCAATTATTGTAATTTTATTTATTCATTGTAACTTATTTATTGCATTTATTTACCTTAATTAATACTATAATATTAATATGTTCGGACTTCCCCAGTAGCTCAGCAGGAAAACAACCACCTGCCAGTGCAGGAAATGGAAGAGACAGTTCTATTCCTGGGTGGGAAAGATCCCCTGGGGAAGGAAGTGGTAACCCACTCCAGTATTCTTGCCTGGGAAGTTCCGTTTAGAGAGGAGCTTGGTGGGCTACAGATCATGGGGTCACAAAAGACTCAGACACAACTTATAGACTAAACAGCAACAACAAATTAATGTTGATCTATTCACTTTCCAATTTATTTAGTCAAACAATTAGCATTTGATATTTATTGTTCCTCAGATGCTGATCTGTTTTCTGAGAATTAAGATTTTGCTTCTCAAAGAGTTTACAATATTGTGGGTGTCAGAATCCACTAGGGAAGCCTCTCTTAAAGCTATGATTATAAAATTATGAAATAAGAATAAACATAGGAAAGCAATCAGGGTGTTGTAAAGTGAAAACACGGTTCTACCTGACCCAAGATATATAGAGACATTCTTTAAGTTTCTAGAATAAAATGAATTCATTGTTGTTACTTATAACTTTTTTTTCCTTTCTTCCTTATTCCTTTTATAAACTAAATTGTTCCTAACTAACTAAGCATATGTGAAATTGTTATGACATAAGATAGCTTGTTTACAGGCTACTAGATTGAAATGAAATTTATCTGGTTAGGTTAATCTGAGTGGGCTCTACCTTGGGAATTGCAAAGACTCAGTTTGTAGAAAACTTGAAGATCAGTTGACCATAGATGCATGAATATATTTCTGAGCATTCTACTCTGTTACATTGGTTTATAAATTAATGTCAGTATTATAGTGTTTTAATTTTTATATCTTTGTAATATAATTTGAAATCAGAAAATAAGATGTCTTAGGTATTGTTATTCTTTTCTAAGATGCCATTGACTCTTTGGGGTCTTTCATGATTCCATAAGAATTTTAGGATTGATTTTCTATTTCTGTGAAAAATGACATTGGGATTTTGATAGAACTTATAGTGAATTTGTAGCTTACTTTGGGGAGTATGGACATTTTGTTATTGTTGTTTAGTTGCTAAGTCATGTCTTACTCTTTTGCAACCCTATGGACTGTAGCCTGCCAGACTCCTCTGTCCATGGGGTTTCCCAGGCAAGAATACGGAAGTGGGTTGCCATGCCCTCCTCCAGGGTATCTTCCCAACCCAGGGGTCAAACACCAGTCTCCTGCTTGGCAGGTGGATATTTTACCACTGAACCACTTGGGATATTAATTATTTCAATCCATCAACACAGAATATTTTTCTGTTTTTGTAACAACATGGAGGGAACCGGAGGGCATTATGCTAAGGATAGCAGAAATAAGGCAGAAACTGAAAGTCAAATACTAGTAGGTGACATTTATATGTGAAATTGATAAAAAGTCATATAGATTCTCTCACAGAGGCAGAGAGTTAGAATGGTGGGTACCAGGAGCTGGGGAGAGGCAGGGGAAATGGAAAGATGACAGTTAAAGGGTGCAAAGTTTCTGTTTTATGAGAATTCTGGATATTGACTATAAGGCATATGGTTTATAGCTAATAATACTGTATTGTGCACTTAAAATTTACGAAGAGAGAAAATCTTAAATAATACTAATACCAATAAAGGGGGGAGAGGAAACTGTGGGAAGTGATGGATATGTTTATGTTCTTAATAGGTGATGATTTTATGGGTGTAGACTTATCTTCAAACTCAACAAATTATACACAATTCAAACATATAGCTATTAAAAAAAAAAGAAAAGCAAGAAAACCTGATAAATCATTACATTCAATTCTACTGATTTTCTTAACTCTTCTGATAATTTGAATCCTGGATATGTACTCTGATTTCAAACTTTAAGCATCTTTCCCCATAATTATATTCAGTAGTGTCTGCCTGTCTCTCTCTCTTAAATCAAAGCTGCTTATTATTTCTACCACCTGAAGTACATTTTAAAACAACAATCGAGGGAGAACATAATATATACAATGGCACACTTATGGTTTACTTGGAGTAGTTCATAATGAATATAATTTAGGCACAAAGTGTCTAGTGTTGAAAAAAGCATCATTATTTCAATCAGATCTACACAATTAAGTAAAAATGCATAGCTATGCACAGAAAGATATGTTAGCTCCACCTTCATATGCCAAACCCATTCCAATTGTATGTCCTCGGTAATGTTCAGCAGCCAACTATAATAGATTCACAAGATGTTATTATTTATAAGTTTTATATTTGCAAAATTTAGCTTCAATATTTATATCAATATTGATGCTTTTTAAGATATATCAGTTAGTGCTGCTTTCAAAATATAAAATAAGTTTAAAAAGAAACAGAAAAAAAAAATCCTGTTCTATAATAATAGTAAGTTATGAAAAAAACAAAATTTTAAATAAAAATATATACTTCAGTGATATAAACATATGTCTGCTTGGTGGATATAAATTATACTACAACAATATTTCAGTAAATTAAAATATAATGCATTTGATATCCAGGTTTCCCAGGTGGCTAAGTGGTAAAGAATTATTTCTCCTGCCAATGCAGGAGATTACAAGTTTGATCCCTGGGTCTGGAAGATCCCATGGAGAAGGAAACAACAACTCACTTCAGTAGTCTTGCCTGGGAAAATCCCATGGACAGAGAAGCCTGACAGGATACAATTCATAGGGTCACAAAAGAGTCGGATACAACTTGGTGACTAAACAACAAAAACATTTAATATCTATGTACAAAAATTGTGCTTTATGTCACTATTGTTATCCTTCAGTGAATTCAACAATAAAGATTAATGAATAAATACATTTTAAAATAATGTATATGAATTTTATTTTAATATCTTAAAAGTAGCAGTCTCTAAATTGTGTCCAACTCTGTGACTACATGCATTGTAGCCTGCAGGCTACTCTGTCCATAGAATTCTCCTTGCAAGAATACTAGAGTGGGTAGCCATTCCCTTCTCCAGGGGATCTTTCCAACCCAGGATCGAACCCAGATCTCCCTCCTTGCAGGCAGATTCTTTACTGTCTGAGCCACCATGCTAATCATAAATTCTAAATAACAAAAGTTAAATGATCATATTCTTTAGATCATTGTATTAAGAAGTGGTATGTAAAAATCAGATATATTCATTATCATTAGGGTAATAAATATTAAAGTAAATATTATGATTGCCTTTTTTGTAGACTTGGTAAAATATTGAGGTAATCATAGAGAAATAGCATTATTGAGTGCTTGCTCTGTCCTGTAAAAGTAGTAATACATCATATCACATTATCCTCATAATATTGCTATAATTCACAAATATGTGAAACTGATAAATAACTTCAACCACTTGAGATTAATTAACTTGCCTAGGCCCCCAAATTAGACAGTGACAATATATAAAGACAGTGAAATTTATAAAGGACGTGTCACTGTCTTTATATATTTATAAATTCTAAATAGCAAAAGTTAAGTGATCATATTCTGTACCCTATCTCTACTCTAAAATGTAAGATCACTTACATATATACTCCATATTACATATGACTTTTGTGATCCACTTACCTCTTATTTACTTCCTAAAATATATTGTAGTATGCATTCCCTTTTTAAAAGTTAACTTTAACAAATACATATGAATGAAAAGATCGTGTTATACTGAATTTGTAACTCATGATGCCTTTTAGCACACCATCGTTTTTCAGATTTAAAATACATTTATAAAATCTAGCCCTAGTATAGAGTGACTGAACTTGATATTTCTGAGAGCCTTTTCAATTTTGCAAGGACCATGTGTCTGTAATTCACAATGGTCACCATTAGATGGTAATCTTGTCATTACAGTCAGCAAATAATTTTCAGATATATTAAAAGAAAAGCTAAAGAACAAAATCCTTTATTAGTAAATTATTTGCTACAAAACATAGAAACATGAACGGAATATATAGTAATCTATCCTATTATGAAGTGCTTAATTTGCCACTATGTGAAATTCATGGAACATGTTCTCTCATTAATCATCACAAATAAACATGAAATAAATGCTAATGTCATCAAGTAATATATGTAGGGCCTACTATAAATTAAGGAGCCAGAATAGTAATATAAACATTCTAATCAAAGATCAAGTTTACCTAAGTGTCCATAAATGAGATACTAGTTAACTTAACTTAGTATAAAAACATTCAATAGAATTCAAGGTAGCCATTTAAATTAAGCACACTGTATAAAAGTTATAATAGATTTGAAGACGTATTTAAGTGAAAATAGTGCAAAGCAGAAGAGAATGCATGATGTATAAGTATAACCTACTACATCTATAAAAATAATGAAGAAAATATGGATAAAATATTCTAATCCAAAGCTCAGATGTGGAATATGCATCTTTAATTATATTAACTATATTTAATGAAATTTATTGAAATTTATTAAGAGAGTAGATTTCAAGTGTTCTCTCCACATGGACAAAAAAGCTCTGTATGAGGTGATGGATATGTTAATTAGCTTGATGGAGATAATCAATTCATAATGTACGTTTATGTCAAAATATCACTCTGTACAACTTAAATATGTGTGTTAGTCACTCCGCTGTGTCCAACTCTTTGCAACTCCATGAATTGTAACCCAGCAGGCTCCTCTGTCCATGGGATTTCCCAGGCAAGTATACTGGAGTAGGTTGTCATTTCCTCCAGGAGATCTTCCTGATTCAGAGGTTTAACCAGATCTCCTGCACTGCAGGCAGATTCTTTACTGTCTAAGCCACCAGGGAAGCCCCTACAACTGAAATATATAGGTATTTTTTGTCAATAATTTCCTAATAAAGTGAGTGAAAAGAAATGGCTATAAATCATTCAGGTATTTGAAACTTGACTTTATTCAGTTACGATACTAGGTCTCAAATTTATTTGACACCCATTATAGTCTTATATTCAATAGCTGGTTCTAATCTGTGTATGGGAAACTGTATAGTCAGTAAAGAGTCACAGTATACTTTTCAGATAAGTGCATGCATGTTGCATTTCAATATCTAAAAATGGGAAAAGAAGCATCTTGTGTGAAAAGTCCTTAATCAATTTCAAGGAATCTTTTCCAAAAGATATAAAATAAGATATCTAAGCAATAATATATCATTGCATTGGTTTTCTAAATATCTATATAAAAGAAGAATTAGTTATGAGAAAGTTGAATGGGAGAGCACTGTATCCTAGGATATTTTCATAGTTGAGGAATGGGAAACAGTTTGAAAACATGGAATGTGANGGCTGACCATGCTGCTACAGCTTGGGAGGAAAGCGGATGTGCAAGACTCCACTCGAGACGAGGCCTGACTCCCCTGTGGAGCCTACAGAGGAACCCTTCAATCCATGTCAGCACTGGAGAGGAAACCTCAGTTTCCAGACTCTGCTCTAGGCGAGGACTTAGGAGCCGGACCCGACTGTGCAGGAATCCCGAAAGACCCCTCGCAGCTCGCGTGTAGATTTGTCTTTCCTCAGACCACAGGGGCAGGAACCTGAAGCCCCCGTTGTAAATCGAGAGAAACCTACCGCAACTTGAGAAAAACCAGGAGGTTCTCCCTTCCAGGTGAGATGAGGCCCTTTTCAGCTGAGGTAGACGTAACCCCTCGGGTGAAGTAACCCCTTCCCTCTTTAGCTTCGATCGGGTCCTTCACACCCTTGCAACGACTCAAAAAGTACACTGAAATACCCTTTTCCACTTCAGAGGAACACGGAGGGTCCAGCCACCACTCAAGAGGAACCCCGTTTCCCTCCCCCTCCACTCGAGATTAGGGTTCCTTTACTTGTTTGTCGGGTAAGGATTCCCGACCTTCCCATCGCGTCTCAAGAGGAGGCGCTCTCAACATGAAAGTCATGAGGAATTCCAGGTGTCGTGCACCATTCGAAAAGACCCCCAAAAGTCTCAGTCCACTCCAGAGGAATCTGATTTCCCTTCACTGCCTCGACTGTCACCCCGAGTATCGACTCACACCACTGTGGCACATGTGACAGCCCTGTGGGAAAGCCTCTAGAGAAAGCCACAGACCCCTGTGTCAACTCGACGGGAAGTCTGACACTGCTGCTGCAGCTCAGGAAGAAACTGAACGTGCATATCTCCACTCGAGAAGAGGCATGTCTCCCTTCTGGAGACTGCAGAGAAACCCAAGATATATGTCAGCACTGAAGAGGAAATCTTGTGTTCTGGCCTCAGATCCAGACGAGGAGTTAGGACCCTGCACTGGCTAGAGTGGAATCCCGAGAGGCCCCTCGCAACTCGCATGGAGACTGGCCTTTTCTGAGGCCACACGAGTGGGTCCCTGAATTCCCCGTCTTAACTCGAGAAGAACTTGCGTCAACTAGAGAAAAACCACTGGATTCTTGCCTCCTGGTGAGATGAGGCTCTTTTCTGTTGCAGCTTCTTGAGGAAAATCACACCTTCCCTCCTAATCTCGAAAGGGTCCTTCACACCACTGCTTCAACTCAAGAAGTTCCTCAACATACCCATCTCCATTCGAGAGGAATACCGAGGTTCCTGGCAAACCCAAGAGGAGCCCCGTTTCCCCCTCCTCTGCTCGAGATGAGGGTTCTTTTCCCTGCTTCATCGTGCAAGGATTCCCGACATTCCAGTGACATCTCAAGAGGGGGCGCTCTCAAAAGGAAAGTCAAGAGGAACTCCAGGAGTCGTTCCACCATTCCAAAGCAACAAAATGTCTCAGTCCACTCCAGAGGAACCAGATTTCCCTGCACTGTCTCGACTGTCACCCAGGGTATCAACTCACACCTCAGTGGCACGTGTGACAGCCCTGTAGGAAAGCCTCAAGCAAAAGCAACAGAATCCTTGGTCAACTAGACGGGAAGACTGACACTGCTGCTACATCTTGGGAGGAAAGCGGACGTGCATGCCTTCAATCGAGACGAGGCCTGTCTCCCCTGTGGAGACTCCAGAGGAACCCCAAGATCCATGTCAGCATCGGAGAGGAAACCTCAGATTCTGGCCTCGGATCCAGTAGAGGACTCAGGACCCGGCCACATCTGAAGAGGGATCCAGAGTGGCCCCTTGCAACTAGCATGGAGACTGGCCTGTCCTGAGATCACACGATGGGTTCCCTGAGGTCCCACGTCGTAACTCGAGTGGAACCTACTGCAATTTGAAGAAAACCAGGAGGTTCTCACCTCCAGGTGAAATGAGGCCCTTTTCCACTGTGGCAACTCGAAGGAAATCACCCCTTCCCTCTTGAACCTTGAAAGTGTTCTTCACACACTTGAAGCAACTCAAGAATTTCCCGACATACTCGTCTCCACTCGAGAGGAACACCGAGGGTCCCATCACAACTCAAGAGGAACCCCGTTTCCTGCTCCTCCTCTCTAGACGAGGGTTCATTTCCCTTCCTGGTTGGGAAAGGATTTGTGGCATTCCTGTCACATCTCAAGAGTAGGTGCTTTCTACAGGAAATTCGAGAGGAAATTCAGGGGTCGTGCCATCATTTGAAAAGACCCCCACAAGTCTAAGTCCACACCAGAGGAGCCTGATTTCCCTGCACTGCCTCGACTGTCACCCTGAATATCTACTCACACCACGGTGGCACGTGTGACAGCCCTGTGGGAAAGCCTCTAGGGAAAGCCACAGATCCCTGTGTCAACTGGATGGGAAGTCTGATACTACTGCTACAACTCTGGAGGAAAGTGCACATGCATGTCTCCACTAGAGACGAGGCATGATTCCCCTGTGTAGACGTCCCCGTCTTAACTCAAGGAGAACGTACGGCAACTCGAGAAAAACCAGGAGGTTCTCGCCTCCAGGCGAGATGAGGCTCTATTCTGCTGCGGCGTCTCGAGGAAAATCACATCTTCCCTCTTGAACCACGAAAGGGTCCTTCACAGAATTGATTCAACTCAAGAAGATCTCTGACATACACGTCTCCACTCGAGAGGAGCCCCGAGGTTCCCGGCAAACTCAAGAAGAACCCCGTTTCCCCCTCCTCCACTCAAGATGAGGGTTGCTTTCCCTGTTTCTTCGTGAGAGCATTCCCGGCATCCCTGTCACTTCTCAAGAGGGTGCGCTCTCAACAGGAAAGTCGAGAGGAACTCCAGGGGTCATTCCACCATTCCAAAGCACCCAAATGTCTCAGTCCACTCCAGAGGAAACTGATTTCCCTGCATTGCCTCGACTGTCACCCCGAGTAGGGACTCACCCCATGGTGGCACCTGTTTCAGCCCTGTGGGAAAGCCTTGAGGGAAAGCCACAGACCCCTGTGTAAACTTGACTGGAAGGCTGACCATGCTGCTACAGCTTGGGAGGAAAACGGATGTGCAAGTCTCCACTCGAGATGAGGCCTGATTCCCCTGTGGAGCATCCAGAGGAACCCCTCGATCCATGTCATCACTCAAGAGGAAACCTCAGTTTCTGGATTCTGCTCCAGGCGAGGACTTAGGAGCTGGCCCCGACTGCACAGGAATCCCTAAAGGTCCCTCGCAACTCGCGTGTAGACTTGTCTTTCCTCTGGCCACAGGGGCGGGAACCTGAAACCCCTGTTGTAACTCGAGAGAAACCTGTCGCAACTCGAGAAAAACAAGGACGTTCTCCCCTCCAGCTGAGATGAGGTCCTTGTCAGCCAAGGCATCTCGGGGGAAGTGACCCCTTCCCTCTTTAGTTCGATTGGGTCCTTCACACCCTTGCAACGACTCGAATAGTACACTCAAATACCCTTCTCCACTCCAGAGGAACACAGATGGTCCGTCCACAACTCAAGAGGAAACCCATTTCCCTCCCCTCCACTTGAGATTAGGTTCCTTTACTTCTTTATTGGGTAAGGATTCTCGACCTTCCCATCCATCTCAAGAGGGGGCACTCTCAACATGAAAGTCATGAGGAACTCCAGGTGTCGTGCCACCATTCGAAAAGACCCCCAATAGTCTAAGTCCACTCCAGAGAAATCTGATTTCCCTGCACTGGCTCGACTGTCACCCCGAGTATCGACTCACACCATGGTGGCACGTGTGACAGCCCTGTGGGAAAGCCTCTAGGGAAAGCCACAGAACCCTGTGTCAACTCGATGGGAAGTCTGACACTGCTGCTACAGCTCAGGAGGAAACCGGACGTGCTTGTCTCCACTTGAGACGTGACCAGTTTCCCCTGTGGATACTCCAGAGGAACCCCAAATCCATGNAACCCTGTGTCAACTCGATGGGAAGTCTGACACTGCTGCTACAGCTCAGGAGGAAACCGGACGTGCTTGTCTCCACTTGAGACGTGACCAGTTTCCCCTGTGGATACTCCAGAGGAACCCCAAATCCATGTCAGACCTGTTGAGGAAACCTCAGATTCTGGCCTCAGCTCCAGATGTTCCACCAACTGGAGAGGAAACCTAAGAGGCCCTTTCCAACATACATGGAGACTGTCTTTTCCTGATGCCACATGAGCGGGTCCCTGACGTCCCCGTCATAACTCGAGGGGAACCTGCCGCAACTCGAGAAAAGTCAGGAGTTTCTCCCTTTCAACGAGATGAGCCCCTTTCCTGCTGTGGCATCTTGAAGGAAATCACACCTTCCCTCTTGAACCTCGAAAGAGTCTTTCACACTCTTGCAGAACATCAAGAATTTGCCCGACATACCCATCTCCACTCTAGAGGAACACCGAGGGTCCCACCACATATCACGAGGAGCCCCATTTTCCCCTCCTCTGCTCAAGATGAGGGTTCCTTTCCCTGCTTCATCAGGGAAGGATTNTTTGCCCGACATACCCATCTCCACTCTAGAGGAACACCGAGGGTCCCACCACATATCACGAGGAGCCCCATTTTCCCCTCCTCTGCTCAAGATGAGGGTTCCTTTCCCTGCTTCATCAGGGAAGGATTCCCCGTGTTCCAGTCGCATCTCAACAGGTGGCAATCTCAACAGAACAGTGGAGAGGAACTCCAGGGGTCGTTCCACCATTCCAAAAGACCCACAATTGTATCAGTCCACTCCAGAGTAACCTGGTTGCCCTGCATCGCCTCACATGTCACCCCAAGTATTGGCTCACACCACGGTAGAATGTGTGACAGCCCTGTGGGAAAGCCTTGAGGAAAAGTCACAGACCCCTGTGTCAACTCAATTGGAAGGCTGACTTTGCTGCTACAGCTTGGGAGGAAAGTGGATGTGCAAGTCTTCACTCAAGACGAGGACTGACTCCCCTGTGGAGCCTCCAGAGGAACAACACGATCCATGTCAGCACTAGAGAGGAAACCTCAGGCTCCAGACGAAGACTTAGGAGCTGGCCATGACTGGGCAGGAATCCCAAAATGCCCATTGCAACTCGCTTGGAAATTGGTCTTTCCTGAGGCCACAAGAGCGGGTCCCAGAGTTCCCTGTAGTAACTTGAGAGGAACCTGCTGCAACTCGAGAAAAACCAGGAGGTTCTCTCCTCCAGGCGAGATGAGGCACTTGTCCATTGTGGTGTCTCGGGGGAAGTCACCTCTTCCGTCTTGAACCTCGAAGGGGTCCTTCACACCCTTGCAGAGACTCAAGAAGTACCCCCAATATAGCCTTCTCCATTAGAGAGGAACACCGAGAGTCCTGCCACAGCTCAAAAGGAGCCCATTTTCCCCTCCTTCATTCGAGATGAGGGTTCTTTCCCTGCTTCGTTGGGAAAGGATTCCCGGCTTTCCTGTAGCACCTCAAGAGGAGGCGCTCTCCCCAGCAAAGTCAAGAGGAACTCCTGGGGTCATGCCACCATTCCAAAAGACCCTAAATGTCTCAGACCACTCCAGAGGAACCTGATTTCCCTGCAATGCCTCTTCTGTCACCCCGATTATGGACTCACCACAGTGGCACGTGTTTCAGCCATGTTGGAAAGCCTCGAGGTAAAACCAGACCCTTGTGTCTACTGGACAGGAAGCCTGACCCTGCCGCTATGGCTTGAGAGAAAAGGGGACATGCACGTCTCCACTCGAGACGAGGCCTGACTCCCCTGTATAGCCACCAGAGGAAGCACATGATCCAAGTTAGCACTGGAGAGAAAAACTCAGGTTCTGGCCTCGGCACCAGACGAGGACTTAGGAGCTGGCCTTGACTGCGCAGGAATCCCAAGAGGCCCCTTGAATCTTGCTTGGAGATTGGCCATTCATCAGGCCAGAGGGGCGGGTCCCAGACGTCCTCATCTTAACTCGAGAGGAATCTGCCCCAACTTGAAAAAAAAAAAAACAGGAGGTTCTCCCCTCCAGGCGAGATGAGGCTCTCAACTGCTGCCGAGTTTTTGGGGAGGTCACCCCTCCCTCTTGAACCTCGAAGGGGTCCTTCATTCCCTTACAGTGACTCAAGAAATACCCCGATATACCGTTCTACACTCGAAAGGAACAACGATGGTCCTGCCACCAATCAAGAGGAGACCCTTTTCCCCCTCCTCCGCTCTAGATGAGAGATCTTTCCCAGCTTCGTTGGGGAAGTATTACCGGCATTCCAGTCACATCTCAAGAGGAGGTGCTCTCAACAGGAACACGAGAGGAACTCTGGGGGATGTGCCACTATTTCAAAAGACCCCTAAATGTCTCAGTCCACTCCAGAGAACCTGATTTCCCTGCATTACCATGACTGTCACCCCGAGTAGGGACTCACCCCATGGTGGCACCTGTTTCATCCCTGTGAGAAAGCCTCGAGGGAAAGCCACAGACTGCTGTGTCAACTCAATGGGAAGCCTGACCCTGCTGCTACAGCATGGGAGGAAAGCAGATGCGCACGTCTCCACTCGAGACGAGGCCTGTCTCCCCTGTGGAGCCTCCAGAGGGACCCCACAGTCCAAGTCAGCACTGGAGAGGAAAACTCGGGTTCTAAACTCGGCTTCAGACAAGGACTTAGGATCCGGCCCCGACTGTAAAGGAATCCCAAGAGGCCCCTCGCAACTCGCATGAAGATTGACCTTTCCTGAGGCCACAGGGAAGGGTCTCTGAGGTCCCCATCGTAACTTAAGAGGAACCTGCCGCAACTTAAGAAATACCAGGAGGTTCTCCCCTCCAAGTGAGATGAGGCTCTTGTCCACTGCAACGTCTCGGGGGAACTGACCCCTTCCCTCTTGAACCTCGAAGGGGTCCTTAACAACTTGCAGCAACTCAAGAAGTACCCCGACATATTCTCCACTCAAGAGGAACACTGAGGATCCCGCAATAACTAAAGAGGAGCCCTGTTCCTCCCTCCTCTGCTCGAGATGAGGGTTCCATTTCCTGCTTCATTGGGGAAGGATTCCCGGTGATCCCATTGCATCTCAAGAGGAGGCGCTCCAATAGGAAAGACTAGAAGAACTCCAGGAGGCGTGTCAGCATTCCAAAAGACCAACAAATGTCTCAGTCCACTCCAGAGGAAGCTGATTTCCCTGAACTACCCTGACTGTTACCCCGAGTATGGACTCACACCATGGTGGCACGTGTTTGAGCCCTGTGGGAAAGCCTCGAGGGAATGCCACAGATCCCTGTGTCAACTCGACGGGAAGACTGACCCTGCTGCTAAAGCTTGGGATGAAAGCAGACGTGGATGTCTCCACTCGAGATGAGGCCTGATTCCCCTGTGGAGCCTCCAAAGGAAAAATGGATCCTTATCACACTGGAGAGGAAACTTCAGGTTCCAGCCTCTGCTCCAAGCGAGAACTTAGGAGGCGGCCCTAACTGTGCAGGAAGCCCTAGAGGTCCCTCGCAACGCGCGTGGACCCTGGACTTTCCTGAGGCCACAGGGGCGGGAACCTGAAGCCCCCACCGTAACTCAAGAGGAACCTGCCGCAACTCGAGTAAAACCATAGGTTTTCCTCTCCAGGAGAGATGAGGCTCTTGTCCGCTGCAGTGTCTAAGGGGAAGTCACCCTTTCCCTCTTGAACCTCGAAGGGGTCCTTCACACCCTTGCAGCTATGCATAAAGTACACCAACATACCCTTCTCCACTCAAGAACAACACCGAGGGTCCAGCCACAACTCAAGAGGAAACCCATTTCACTCCCCTCCACTCAAGATGAGGGTTCTTTCCTGCTTTGTAAGGGAAGGATTCCCGACCTTCCCATCGTGTCTCAAGAAGAGGCGCTCTCAACATGAAAGTATCGAGGAACTCCAGGGGTCATGCCACCATTCCAAAAGACCCACAAATGTCTCAGTCCACTCCAGAGAAACCTGATTTCCCTGCACTGCCTCGACTGTCACCCCGGGAATGTTCTCACACCACGGTGATATGTGTTTCAGCCCTGTGGTAATGTCTCGAGGGAAAGCCACAGACCTCTGTTTTAACTAGATGGAAAGCCTGACATTGCTGCTACAGCTCAGTAGGAAAGCAGACATACAGGTCTCCACTCGAGACTAGGCCTGACTCCACTGTGTAGCTTCCAGAGGAACCCCACGATCCATGTTCGCCCTGGAGAGGAAACCTCTGGTTCTGGCCTCAGCTCCAGAAGAGGACTTAGGAGCCAGCCCCGACAGTGCAGGAATACCGAGAGGCCCCTTGCATCTCGCGTGGAGATTGGCCTTTCCTGAGGCCACAGGGGTGGGTCCCTGAGATCCCCATTGTAACTCGAGAGGAAACTGCCACATCTCGAGTAAAACCAGGAGGATCTCCCCTCCAACCAAGATGAGGCACTTGTTTGCTTTGGCGTCTCGGCAGTAGTCACCCCTCCCCTCTTGATCCTCGAAGGGGTCCTTCATACCCTTGCAGCGACTGAAGAAGTAACCTGACATATGCTTCTCCACTTGAGAGGAACATTGAGGGTTCCACCACAACTCAAGAGGAGCCCTGTTTCCGGTTCCTCTGCTCGAGATGAGGGTTCTTTCCCTGCTTTGTCGAGGAAGGATTCCCGGCATTCCTCTCGAATCTCAAGAGGAGGAGCTTTCAACAGGAACTTCGAGAGGAACTCCAGGGGATGTGCCACCATTCTGAAAGACCCCCAAATGTCTCAGTCCACTCCAGAGGAACATGATTTCCCTGCATTGACTCGACTGTCACCCCAAGTAGGGATTTACCCCATGGTGGAACCTGTTTCATCCCTGTGGGAAAGCGTTGAGGGAAACACAGACCCCTGTGTCAACTCAACAGGAAGCCTGACCGTGCTGCTACAGCACGGGAGGAAAGCAGACGTACACGTCTAAAATCGAGACGAGGCCTGTCTCCCCTGTGTAAACTCCAGAGGAACCCCATGATCCAAGTCAGCACTGGAGAGGAAAACTCAGGTTCGAACCTCGGCTTCAGACAAGGACTTAGGGGCCAGCCCCGACTGTGCAGGCATCCAGAGAGACCCCTGGAAACGTGCGTGGAGACTGGCCTTTTGTGAGGCCACATGGGCGGGTCCCTGAGGTCCCCATTGTAACTCAAGAGGAACCTGCCACAACTCGAGGAAAATGAGGAGGTTCTCCCCTCCAGGTGAGATGAGGCCCTTGTCTGTTGCTGCGTCTCTGAGACAGTCACCCCTTCCCTCTTGAACCTCGAAGGGTTTCACTCCCTTGAAGCAACTGAACAAGTACCGCGACATAGCCTTTTCCACTAGAGAGGAACACTGAGGGTACATTCACAACTCAAGAGGAGCCCCATTTCCCCTTCGTCCGCTCGAGATGAGGGTTCCTTTCCCTGCTTCGTTGGGAAAGGATTCCAGGCATTCCCATCACACCTGAAGAGGAGACACTATCCACAGGAGAGTCAAAAGGAACTGCTGGAATCGTGCCACCATTCTGAAAGATCCGCAGATATCTCAGTCCACTCCCGATGAACCTGGTTGCCCTGCACCACCGTGCATGTCACACCGAATATCTGCTCACACCACGGTGGGAAGTGTGACAGCCCTGTGGGTAAGCCTTGAGGGAAAGCCGCAGACCCCTGTGACAACTCGACTGGTAGGGTGACCTTGCTGCTACACCTGGGGAGAAAAGTGGATGTGCAAGTCTCCACTTGAGACGAGGCTTGACTGCCCTGTGGAGCCTCCAGAGGAACAGCCCAATCCATGTCAGAACTGGAGAAGAAACCTCAGGCTCCAGACGAGGATTCAGGAGTCCGCCCCGACTGTGCAGGAATCCTGAGAGGCCCCTCACAACTTTCGTGGAGACTTGCCTTTCCTGAGTCCACAGGGGCGGGAACCTCAGGTTCCCTTCATAACTCAAAAGGCACCTGCCACAACTCGAGAAAGACCAGGAGGTTCTCCCCTCCAGGCGACATGAGGCCCTTGTCTGTTGTGGCGTCTCAGGGGAAGTCACCCCCTCCCTCTTGAACCTTGAAGGGGTCCTTCACACCCTTGCAGTGACTCAAGAAGTACCCCAACATTCCCTTCTCCACTCAAGAGGAACACTGAGGGTCCCGCCACAACTCAAGCAAAGCCCCGTTTCACCCTTCTGCGCTCGACATCAAGGTTCCTTTCCCTGCTTCTTTGGGGAAGGATTCCCGGCATTTACATCGCATCTCAAGAGGAGGCGCTCTCCACAGGAAACTCGAGAGGTCCTCCAGGGGTCACGTCAACATTCCAAAAGAGCCCCAAATATCTCAGACCACTCCAGAGGAACCTGATTTCCTGCACTGCCCCAAATGTCACACTGAGTATGGACTCACAGCATGGTGGCAGGTGTTTCATCCCTGTTGGAAAGCCCAGAGTGAAAGACCCAGCTACCTGTGTCAACTTGACAGGAAGCCTGACCCTACTGCTACAGGTCGGGAGGAAAGCAGACGTGAACGTCTCCACACAAAACGAGGCCTGATTCCCTGTGGAGCCTCCAGAGGAACCCCACAGTACATGGCAGAAATGTGAGAAGAAACCTCAGGCTCCAGACAAGGACTTAGGAGCTGGCCCAGATTTCACAGGAATCTCGAGAGGCCCCTCGCAATTCGAGTGGAGGCTGAACTTTCCTAAGGCCACAGGGGTGGGTCCCTGAAATCCCCATTGTAACCTGAGAGGATCCTTTTGAAACTCGAGAAGAACCAGGAGGCTATCCTCTCCACGTGTGATGAGGCCCTTGTCCGCTGCGCTGTCTCGGGGGAGTCACCCCTTCCCATTTTAATCTCCAAGGGGTCATTCACACGCTTGCAGCGACTCAATAAGTACCCCCGGAATACTCAGCTACACTCGAGGAACACCGAGGGTCCACCACAACACACGAGGAATCCCACTTCCCCTCCTCCGTTCGAGATGAGGGTTCCTTTCCCTGCTTCGTCAGGGAAGGATTCCCGGCGTTCCCTTCACATCTCAAGAGGAGACGTGCTCAACAGAAAAGTTGGGAGGAAGTACAGGGGTCATGCCACCATTCCAAAAGACCCCCGAATATTTCAGTACACTCCAGAGGAACCTGATTTCTCTGCACTGTGTCGAATGTCTCCCTGACTATGGACTCACACAATGGTGGCACCTGTTTCAGCCCTGTGGGAAAGCCTAGAAGGAAAGCCACAGACCCCTGTGTCAAATCAACGGAGAGCCTGTCCCTGATGCTACAGCTCGGGAGGAAAACGGACATGCACGTCTCCACTAGAGACGAGGCCTGAATCCCCTGTGGAGCCTCCAGGGGAACCCTACGATCCATGTCAGCACTGGAGAAGAAAAGTCAGGTTCTGGTCTTGGCTCAAGATGAGGACTAGGAGCTGGACCCAACTGTGCAGGAATCATGAGAGGCCCCTCACAACTCACATGGAGACTGGCCTTTTCTGAGGCCACAGGGGCAGGTCCCTGAGGTAACTGGCGTATCTCGCGAAGAACCTGCAACAATTCGAGAAAAACCAAGAGGTTATCCCCTCCAGGCGAGATGAGGCCCTTGTCTGCTGTGGAGTCTCGGGGGAAGTCACCCCTTCCCTCTTGAACCTTGAAGGGTTCCTTCACACCTTTGCAGCGACTCAAGAGGTACTCCAACATACCCTTTCCCACTCAAGAGGAACACCGACAGTCCAGTCACGACTCAAATGGAGCACCGTTTCCCCCTCTACTGCTCAAGATGAGGATTCTTTTCCCTGTTTCGACGGGGAAGAATTCCTGGCGTTCCTTTCATATCTGAAGAGGAGGAGGTGTCCACAGGAAAGATGAGAGGAACTCCAGGGGCCATGCCACCATTCCAAAAGAACTCCAAATGTGTTAGTCCACTCCAGTAGAACCTGATTTCCCTGCACCACGTCGACTGTCACCCCGAGTATGGACTCACACCGCGGTGGCATGTGTTTCAGTCCTGTGGGAAAGACTCGAGTGAAAGCCACATACCCCTGTGTCAACTTGACGGGAAGCCTGACCCTACTGCCACAGCTCAGGAGGAAAGCAGACGTGTACGTCTCCATTCAAGACGAGGCCTGACAACCTGTATAGCCGAAACAGGAAGAACACAATCAGAGTTAGCACTGCAGAGGAAACCTCATGCTCCAGACGAGGACTGCTGAGCCATCCTTGACTGCACAATCATCCCGAGAGTCCACTCGCAACTCACGTGGAGAAAGGTCTTTCCTTGGCCACAGGTGAAGGTACCTGAAAATCCCGTCATAACTTGAGAGGAACCTGCTGCAACTCGAAAAAAACCAGGAGGTCCTCCCGTCCAGGCGAGATGAGGCCTTTGGCTGCTGCAGCTTTTTGGCAAGTCACCCCTTCCCTCTTGAACCTGGAAGGGGTACTTCACACCCTTGTAGTGACTCAAGAAGTACCCCGACATACCCTTCTCAATTCGAGAGGAACACCGAGGGTCCTGCCACAACTCAAGAGAAGCCCCGTTTCCCTCTCCTCAGCTCGAGATGAGGGTTCCTTTCCTTGTGTTCTTGGGGAAGGATTCCTAGAATTTCCGTCACATCTCAATAGGAGGCTCTCTCCACAGGTGACTCGAAAGGTACTCCAGGGGTCGTGCAACCTTTTCAAAAGACCTCCAGATGTTTCAGTCCATTCCAGATGAACGTGGCTGCACTGCTCCACCTTGACTATCACTGCGACTATCGGCTCACAGCATGGTGGCACGTGTGAGAGCCCTGTGGGAAAGCTTTGAGGGAAAGCCACAGACTCCTGTGTCAATTCAACGGGAAGCCTCACCCTTCTGCTAAAACTTGGGAGGAAAGTGGACGAGCAGGTCACCACTAGAAACGAGGCCTGACTCTCCTGTGGAGCCTCCAGAGAAACCCCACGATGCATGTCAGCACTGGAGAAGAAATCTCAGGCTCCACATGAGGACTTAGTAGCCGGCCCCAACTGCGCAGGAATCCCAAGATGCACCTCACAATTTGCGTGTAGACTAGCCATTCCTGAGGCCATAGGGACAGGTCCCTGAGGTCCCCTTCATAACTGGAGAGGACCTGCCGAAACTCAAGAAAAACCAAGAGATTATCCCCTCCAGGCGAGATGAGAACCTTGTCCGGGGCAGCGTCTCGGGGGAAGTCACCCCTTCCCTCTTGAACCTCGAAGGCGTCCTTCCCACCCTTGCACCGACTCAATACGTTCCCCGACATACCCTTCTCCACTCGAGAAGATCACCGAGGGTCCCACCACAACTCAAGAGAAGCCCCATTTCCCAATTCTCTGTTCCATATGAGGTTTCCTTTCCCTTCTTTGCAGGGGAAGGATTCCTGGCGTTTCCGTCGCAACTCAAGTGGAGGTGCTCTCCAAAGGAAACTCGAGAGGAACTCCAGGGTTCATGCCACCATTCCAAAAGACCCTCAAATGTCTCAGTCCATTCCAGAGGAAGCTCATTTCCCTGCACTTCTCCAATGTCACCCTGAGTATTGACTCACACAACGGTGGCCCGTGTTTCAGCCCTGTTGGAAAGTCTTGAGGGAAAGCCACAGATCCCTGTGTGAACTCAGAGGGAAGACTTACCCTGCTGCTACAGCTCTGGAGGAAAGCAGACGTGCATGTCTCCACGCGAAACGAGGCCTGATTCCCCTGTGTAGTCTGCAAAGGAACACCATAATCCATGGCAGCACTGGAGAAGAAACCTCTAGCTCTAGACAAGGACTTAGGAGCCAGACCACACTGCGCAGGAATCCCGAGAGGCCCCTCGCAACTCGCGTCGAGACTGGCTGTCTCTGAGTCTACAGGGGCGGGTCCCTGAGGTGCCTGTCTTATCTACCGAGGAACCTGCCGCAACTCAAGAAAAACCAGGAGGTTCTACCCTCCAGGAGAGATGAGGCCCATGTCCGCTGCAACGTCTCTGGGGAAGTCACCCCTTCTCTCTTGAACCTCGAAGGGTTCCTTCACACCTTTGCTGGAACTCAAGAAGTACCCCCAACATACCCTTTCCCACTCAAGAGGAACACCAAGGGTCCCCCCACAACTCCAGAGGAGCCCCGTTTCCCCCTCTTCCACTTGAAAGGAGGGTTCCCTTCCCTGCTTCGCCGGGGAAGGATTCCTGGCTTTCCCGTCGCATCTCAAGAAGTGGAGTTGTCCACAGGAAAGTTGAGAGGAACTCCAGGAAGCGTGTCACCATTCCAAAAGACCTCCGAATATCTCAGTACACTCCGGTGGAACCTGATTTCCCTGCACCGCCTCGACTGTTACCCCAAGTTTGGACACCCACCGTGGTGGGACCTGTTTAAACCCTGTGGGAAAGACTAGAGGGNCTTTCTAAATTCCATACATATGTGTTAGTATACTGTATTAGTGTTTTTCTTTCTGGCTTACTTCACTCTGGATGAAACTGGAGCCTATTATACAGAGTGAAGTAAGCCAGAAAGAAAAACATCAATACAGTATCATGGTCTTCTGAGTCAGAAGAAAAGTGGATTGTTATTTTAAAATTATTAACATTACTAATTATTGCTATTATTTTCTTTTGAGAAAAAGAAATGCAAATATCTGATTCCTCTGTTTCAAATATAATTTTAGCCTCATTCTCTTTTGTCCTTTGTTTCTAGATAAGATTCATTTAGAAAGTCAATCATTAATTTACCTCTGCTTCCTGCTAAGTCACTTCAGTCGTGTCTGACTCTGTGTGACCCCATAGATGGCAGCCTACCAGGCTGTCCTGTCCCTGGAATTCTCCAGGCAAGAACACTGGAGTGGGTTGCCATTTCTTTCTCCAGTGCATGAAAGTGAGAAGTGAAAGTGGTCGCTCAGTCGTGTCCGACCCTCAGCAACCCCATGGACTGCAGCCTTCCAGGCTCCTCCATCCATGGGATTTTCCAAGTGAGTACTGGAGTGGGGTGCCATTGCCTTCTCTGCCTCTACTTCCTGACAGCATTCAATCCAAGGAAAAACCCTATTCCCTTAAATTCTTCCAAAGTCACCTAACAAAAGCCAAGATCCTATAATTCTACAGCTCTGTCACTGAAACACCCCAAAAGTCCCCAAGATATGCATTCTCCCTTGTTACAATGAGTCAAGTCCAACTTGTTCAACTACAAGTAATTTTTGGTTAAAAGGCACTTTGCATATGCCATTCAAGGTATAATATTCAGAGTTAAAAACATAACTTCTCATACAAATATAGAGTAAATCACCATAAAATATTTTATTCAATCCATGAATAAGATAATTATAGATGATAATGTTGATTAAAAAGAAAATATTTTGAGAAACTGGCTCTTAATGCTCATTTTGTGAAAAAAAGTGACTGTTAAAAGAATAGTTAGATTATTTTAATTTTTTTTTACTTTATTTAACTTTACAATACTCTATTGGCTTTGCCATACATTGACATGAATAATAAAAATAAAAAATAAAGGAAGGGGTCTAATGCAACTTACAGGAAAAAAAAAAAAAGAATAGTTAGAAACAAAACTGGTTCCAAATAGGGAAAGGAGTACGTCAAGGCTGTATATTGTCACCCTGCTTATTTAACTTCTATGCAGAGTACATCATGAGAAATGCTGGACTGGAAGAAACACAAGCTGGAATCAAGATTGCTGGGAGAAATATCAATAACCTCAGATATGCAGATGACATCATCCTTATGGCAGAAAGTGAAGAGGAGCTAAAAAGCCTCTTGATGAAAGTGAAAGAGGAGAATGAAAAAGTTGGCTTAAAGCTCAACATTTAGAAAACGAAGATCGTGGCATCTGGTCCCATCACTTCAAGGGAAATAAATGGGGAAAGAGTGGAAACAGTGTCAGACTTTATTTTGGGGGGCTCCAAAATCACTGTAGATGGTGACTGCAGCCATGAAATTAGAAAACACTTGCTCCTTGGAAGAAAAGTTATNCATAAATTTAGCTTATTCAAATGTTAAACCACAAAATCAATTACCCTTAAGATTTTCTAGAATATGAAGTGATTCTCAGGTGAGTTTGCTAAATCTTTTCTTAAATAACATTGATATAACATGCTGTTTTTTAATGATTTTCATATTTTAGATATTTTTTTTCCTTGACAAGCATATCTTCCTAAAATTTAGAGCATGCACAGCTACCACAGGCAAAATGGGAAATGTTCCTTATGATAGATAAACTATGCGCAGGTTATCCAGACATGGTGGAGAGAAAATATTAAAATTTTAGAAAATTATCTTTCAAGACAAATAAGGTGTTTTGCAGTCAACAGTCCTGTCATATACCTATGTTGCATGTTTGCAATCTGAATATTCTTGAATGCATCTCTTTGCATTCCACAGGTGACAAGTCCTAGTCTAAAACTAGGTAGAGTAAGAAGAATGAAAATAATAATTTCCTCATTGCTAGCTCATTTTTTCTCTCTAAAAGTTTAGTTAAAGGACATTTTAATATTAAAACAAGGGGAAATTGTTTTGGTTATTTTTTTCTTACAAACATAGATAAAATAATATTTGTTAATTTTTAACATTTTTTGGTAGACCATTTATAAAGTTTTTACTGAATTTTTACAGTAGTGCTTCTGTATTATGTTTTGGTTTTTTCACCACAAAGCATGTGGGATCTTAACTTCCCAACCAGAGATCTAACCTCCACCCCCCTACATTGGAAGGATAAGACTTAAAAAATAATTTTCATTACCAACTGTCTCTTGAAAAATAAAGTTGATTTTATGGGTCACAGTAGATGAATTTTCTTTCATGGAACATGAACGACTTAGTTTCCCTAAGTTCCTGTTTCAATAGACTTTTTCTGGCACATACCAGGCAACTAAATGCAATCAAACATTTTCTATTTGGGGGACATTAGTTTGGAATGTATCATTATTTATATAGAAAATGAGTTACAACTTTTTTCTGGTTCTGATATTAAAAAGATAAATATGTGCCTATATACCTAAACGTTGCTTAATACAGGGAAACATTTTTAAAGAAAAAGCAGCACTGTAATCAAATTCAAAAGGCTTTATAAATGGTATACATCAAAAAATGTTAAAAAATTAACAAATATCATTCTACTTATGTTTCTAAGAAAAAAAATCACCAAAACATATGTACTGAAAGACCATGTTAAGAATCAGATCTGATTCATAGCAACTCTCCAATCAATGGTGGAGTAAAAGTTGTTTCTCGTTCTTTGGTGGCATAAATTACTGTGACCTCAACTGTGGTAGCACTAATTAATTATATTTCATCCTTGCATACCACTGAATTTGCAGTGACGTAGAGAGTAAGCATAGACAACAATTCTATAGCAAGATAATCTTGCCTAATAAGTTCAATTTTCTCCAAGTGATGTGGTGCTGATATATATGTACTTATTAATGAAATAAGCTTATGCTTGCAGACTTCCCTAGTAGCTCAGGTAAAGAATCTGCCTGCAATGTAAGAGACCTGGGTTTGATCCTTGAGTTGGGAAGATCCCCTGGAGTAGGAAATGACTATCCACTCCAGTACTCATGCTTGCATTTTACTGACTTGAAAGATGCATTCACTCAAAAAAGTTTTAATAAATCACTGAAGAATTAAATACTGGTAGATATTTGATCGATTTGGGGTTTTAGAATTTGCAGTCACAAGCTCTTTTCATTGAAAAGCAATGAATTCAAAGTGAATGAATATTGTTCCAGTACTGCCTTCACAGAGTATCACCACCTGCTTCAGTAAGTCACTAAATGTAATTAAAAAAATATTTCCATGTTAGATATAAAAGCATAGATGAAGATACTAATCACAAGTGCTAATGTTAAATTGTGCTAATATTGTAAAAAGTGAATATATTTTATGGCTTTATGTATTTAGCTTACAAGCTTTAAGTTGCTCTATGAGGTATCCTGACAAAAAATTGTAACATCTTTTTTTTTTAAATTCTAGGCTCTATAGTTTTCCAGTGGGTAGAGTCATACATAAACTCTTGAACATCAACAGGATCTGTAAGCTGATTAACCAATTTACTACAAATTATAGAGGGGCTAATTTCTGATAGTTCCTGTGTTAGGAGCTGGGATTGCAGAGATGAATCAATTTTCCATCCTTATTGAATGCAGTCTGTTTAAGACAAGGATTAAATGAAGACTAATAACCTCTTAGTGTGAAAAGCATTAGATATGTATTGGCAACTAGAAGAAACTTAACTGTGACTTGAGTGAGGAAAAAAAATATTCCTACAAGACCCAGCTCAGTGTTTGTTTTCTAACTCCCGCTACATCAATTCAAGACAAAAAAAACAAAATTATCCCACTTTGTAGTAGAGTTTATAAATTTCCTTTCAACATTTTCATAATACTTTGATTTTAAATTCAACTATGGCTGGGTTGGTCATACAAATTACTGTGTAAATGGTTTAATTTTTTTCAAACAATAACCGCAAATGACAATTAATCTAAAACAGCAAACCACGATGTATGGTCGCTCTAATTTTAGCAGACACCACACAGCAGTACAAATGACTGGCTGACTTCCTTTTCCTATTAGTCAGTAATCCTCTTGTCTTCCTGGCATATATTACATTTAATCAATATTTGTATCTGAATATTTAGCACACAGCTGTCTCTCAATAAATATTTTTGAATGAATGCATATAGTCTTACATTATATATAATGAATGATGAGTTGCTTTTATGTACATATATATTAATAAAAATTGAGGGAAGGCCAGAAAGAATTTTGGAATATCAAATAGAAATCTAGGGGTTTTAAGGCTTGCTATTCATTGAACAACTTTGCATATTTGCTGTGATATGCTACCAAATTGGGTTCCCCAAGTGGAGCTAGTGGTAAAGAACCTTCCTACCAATGCAGGAGACATGAAAAATGGGGGTTGGATCTCTAAATTCAGAAGATCCCCTGGATTAGGAAATGGCAACACACTCCACTATTCTTGCCTGGAGACTCCCATGGACAGAGGAGTCTGGCGGGCTATGGTCCACAGCGTCGTGGAGTTGGCCACGACTGAAGCGGCTTAGCAGGCATGCATGCTGCCAAACTATGCTATACATATATAAAACTGCAAAAATCTAAAACTGATACTCCATGAACCAGAACTTAAATTGAGAGATAATTAGCTGCATTTCATGGGACTCACCCTTTCTGCTTACTTCCAATAACCACCCTCCCTACCCCATGATAAATAATATTTTGACTTTTAACACCTTGATTAGTTTTTCTGTTTGCTACTACATATAAATTAAATCATAGTGTATGTATTCTTTGGCATAGGATTGTTTCTCTCAATGCTTTTTTTGTTTTAATTGGACAAGTTTCTACCAAATCTGAACAGCTTGCATACACTACAATTAAGTAATCAACACACATACATGTATGTTCAACACACACTTTTCACCAAAGCCCAAAGATCTGAACAAAACTATTGAAGAGCACTATTTATAACTCTCTCAAACTTGAAATAAACTAAACTTCTATCAGTAGTAGGACCAAATTGGGTTCCCCAAGTGGAGCTAGTGGTAAAGAACCTTCCTACCAATGCAGGAGACACGAAAAATGGGGATTGGATCTCTGGATTCAGAAGATCCCCTGGATCTGGATTAAATTATATATTCTCATACAAGGAAATGCCTTAAGAAATGAGAAACCACATGCAACAATATGGATTTCTCACAACATAATATTAAGAGGAATACTCTTATTTCTCTTTAACACTCATCATTGGTGACTTATAATTATTAATTACAAATTTTAAAAATTAAGACAAAATATGCTATTCAACTAACCCATTCATGGGGCCAGTAACATATACCCTATGATTGAATTTCATACAATACACAATTTCCTACTAGCTACTGAAAGTAAAATACACTTTTGAAACTATATGTGAAAACTAAAAACTAAAACAAACTGGTAAGTACAATTAAAAAAGAAAATGGTATGGAGAACAAACAGTGGTTACTGGTGAGGAGAGGGAAGGAGATGGGGCAAGATACAGCAGGGTCTAAGAGGGTACAAACTACTATGTAAAAAACAAATAAGCTATAAAGATATATTTTACAGCTTGGGGAATATAACCAATATTTTATAATAATTATAAATGGAGCATAACTTTAGAATTGTGAACCATTATGTTGTACACCTGAAACATGTAACGTTGTACATCAACTATACTTTTTTAAAAAAGAAAGTAAGATAATCTTTCAAAATAGCTCAATTCAGGCTGTTTACTCTAAATAGAGAGAAATTATAGATCCATAGGTTAATAAATAACATTTTACCAGGTAGATATAATTTAGACAAAATCCCATAGCTTTCTATACAGTGTCAACTATTCTTTGTAAACACTAAAATCAACACCATATCTATTAATTACTTATGTAGACATGTCTCATTCCATTATAAAGTTATAATTCTTATATTGCTTTCTGCTTCTACTGAAATGAAAATTAAAAATAATCATTAGAAATAGCTTTATAAAACAATGAGATTGTAATTTTATCATAATTTCATAACAATAGAATAATTTAGAGACATCTATTTATTTAGAGGAATATACAAAAGAAGCTGTAGCTTCACATAAATTTTAAGAAAATTAATGGTTATAATGAGAGGTTTCATTGAAAACAGCACATTTGAACATTTGGATTTGTTACATACATTTTAAGACAACTCATGGAGATTTTGCCCTTACAACAAATTGCTACAAAATTAAAATTCATTTGTATCAGTTTTTAACTAAAGAAATAAAATATACCTGCCCAAGTAGCAGTAGGTTTTCCAAATGATTAAAATGCCACTGGCGGGGGAGGGGGAAAGATCAATTACTGTGATAAATAGTGAACAAGCTTCCCTGGTGGCTCAGATGGTAATGAGTCTGCCTGCAATGCAGGAAATCTGAGTTTGATCCCTGGGTAGGGAAGATACCCTGGATAAGGGACTGGCTACCCACTCCAGTATTCTTGCCTGGGAAATTCCATGGATAGACCCTGGCAGACTACAGTCTGTCAGGTCATAAAAGTTAGACAGGACTGGGTGACTAACATTTTCACTTTCTTTCATGGTGAGCCAGGGCAATAGATGGGAAAACAGTGGGAACAGTGACAGACTTTATTTGGGGGGGCTCTCAAATCACTACAGATGGTGACTGCAACCATGAAATTAAAAGACACTTACTACTTGGAAGAAAAGCTACGACCAAACTAGACAGCATATTAAAAAGCAGAGACATTAGTTTGCCAACAAAGGTCTGTCTAGTCAAAGCTGTGGTTTTTCCAGTAGTCATGTGTGGATGTGAAAGTTGGACGATTAAGAAAGCTGAGCACTAAAGATTGATGCTTTTGANACTTAGTAGCCGGCCCCAACTGCGCAGGAATCCCAAGATGCACCTCACAATTTGCGTGTAGACTAGCCATTCCTGAGGCCATAGGGACAGGTCCCTGAGGTCCCCTTCATAACTGGAGAGGACCTGCCGAAACTCAAGAAAAACCAAGAGATTATCCCCTCCAGGCGAGATGAGAACCTTGTCCGGGGCAGCGTCTCGGGGGAAGTCACCCCTTCCCTCTTGAACCTCGAAGGCGTCCTTCCCACCCTTGCACCGACTCAATACGTTCCCCGACATACCCTTCTCCACTCGAGAAGATCACCGAGGGTCCCACCACAACTCAAGAGAAGCCCCATTTCCCAATTCTCTGTTCCATATGAGGTTTCCTTTCCCTTCTTTGCAGGGGAAGGATTCCTGGCGTTTCCGTCGCAACTCAAGTGGAGGTGCTCTCCAAAGGAAACTCGAGAGGAACTCCAGGGTTCATGCCACCATTCCAAAAGACCCTCAAATGTCTCAGTCCATTCCAGAGGAAGCTCATTTCCCTGCACTTCTCCAATGTCACCCTGAGTATTGACTCACACAACGGTGGCCCGTGTTTCAGCCCTGTTGGAAAGTCTTGAGGGAAAGCCACAGATCCCTGTGTGAACTCAGAGGGAAGACTTACCCTGCTGCTACAGCTCTGGAGGAAAGCAGACGTGCATGTCTCCACGCGAAACGAGGCCTGATTCCCCTGTGTAGTCTGCAAAGGAACACCATAATCCATGGCAGCACTGGAGAAGAAACCTCTAGCTCTAGACAAGGACTTAGGAGCCAGACCACACTGCGCAGGAATCCCGAGAGGCCCCTCGCAACTCGCGTCGAGACTGGCTGTCTCTGAGTCTACAGGGGCGGGTCCCTGAGGTGCCTGTCTTATCTACCGAGGAACCTGCCGCAACTCAAGAAAAACCAGGAGGTTCTACCCTCCAGGAGAGATGAGGCCCATGTCCGCTGCAACGTCTCTGGGGAAGTCACCCCTTCTCTCTTGAACCTCGAAGGGTTCCTTCACACCTTTGCTGGAACTCAAGAAGTACCCCCAACATACCCTTTCCCACTCAAGAGGAACACCAAGGGTCCCCCCACAACTCCAGAGGAGCCCCGTTTCCCCCTCTTCCACTTGAAAGGAGGGTTCCCTTCCCTGCTTCGCCGGGGAAGGATTCCTGGCTTTCCCGTCGCATCTCAAGAAGAGGAGTTGTCCACAGGAAAGTTGAGAGGAACTCCAGGAAGCGTGTCACCATTCCAAAAGACCTCCGAATATCTCAGTACACTCCGGTGGAACCTGATTTCCCTGCACCGCCTCGACTGTTACCCCAAGTTTGGACACCCACCGTGGTGGGACCTGTTTAAACCCTGTGGGAAAGACTAGAGGGAATGACACAGACCCCTGTGTTAACTCGACGGGAAGCCTGACCCTGATGCCACCGATCGGGAGGAAAGCAGATGTGCACGTCTCCAATCAAGACTAGGCCTGACACCCTGTGTAGCCTAAAGAGAAACAACACGATCCATCTCAGCACACGAGAGGAAACCTGAGGCTTCACATGAAGATTTATGAGCCGGCCTTGACTGTGCAGGAATCATGAGATGCCCCTCGCAATTCAAATGGAAACTGGCCTTTCCTGAAGCCACAGGGGCACGTCCCTGTGGTTCCAATTGTAACTCGAGAGGAACCTGCCCCAACTCGAGAAAAACCAGGAGGTTCTCCCCTCCAGGCAAGATGAGGCCCTTCACAGCTGTGGCATCTCTGTGAAGTCATCCCTTGACTCTTAAAGATCGAAGGGGTCCTTCACATCCTTGCAGCATTTCAAGAAGTACCCTGACATACACTTCTGCACTAGAGAAGAACACCGAGGGTTCCACACAACTTAGGAGAAGCCCCATTTCCACTTCGTCTGCTCGAGATGAAGGTTCCTTTCCCTGCTTCGTCAAAAAGGATTCCCAGCACTCCTGTCGTATCTCAAGAGGAGGTGCTTTCAACAGGAAATTCAAGCTGCCAACATTCCAGAAGATGCCCAAATGTCTCAGTCCACTCCAGAGTACCCTGATTTCCCTACACTTTCTCAACTGTCACCCCAAATATGGACTCACACTGTGGTGGCACGTGTTTCAGCCCTGTGGGAAAGCCTCGAGGGAAAGCCACAGACCACTGTGTCAACTCGACGGGAAGACTGACCCTGCTGCTACAGCTCTGGAGGAAAGCAGACATGCACTTCTCTACTCAAGATGAGGCCTGACTCCCCTTTGAAGCCTTCAGTGGGACACAAAGATCCATGTCAGCACTGGAGAGGAAAACTCATGTTCTGGCCTTGGCAGCTGACGAGGACTTAGGAGCTGGCCCCAACTGTGCAGGAATGCTGAGAGGCCCCTCGCAAGTCACGTGGAGACTGCCATTTCCTGAGACCACAGGGACGGGTCCCTTTGGGCCCCATCATAACTCGAGAGGAACCATCCGCAACTTGAGATAAACCAGTAGGTTATCCCGTCCAGAAGAGGTGAGACCCTTGCCCGCTGCCGCGTCTCAGGGGAAAACACGCTTTCACTCTTGAACCACGAAGGGTACCTCACACCCTTGCTACAACTCAAGAAGTTACCCGACCGACCCATTTCCACGCGAGAGGAACACCAAGAGTCTCACCAAACTCAAGAGCAGACCTGTTTTCCCATCCTCCACTCGAGATGGGGATTCCTTTCCACGCTTCATCAGGAAAGGATTCCCGGCGTTCCCATCGCATCTCAAGAGGACGCCCTCTCAACAGCAAAGTTGAGAGGAACTCCAGGATTCGTGCCACAATCCCAATAGTCCCGCAAATATCTCAGTGCACTCCAGAGTAACATGATTTCCCTGCACTACCCCGAATGTCACCCGAGTATGGACTCACTTTATGGAGACACGTGTTTCAACCCTGTGGGAAAGCGTCCAGGGAAAACTGCAGACCCCTGTGTCAAATCAACGGGAAGCCTGACCCTACTGCTGCAACTCAGGAGGAAAGCAGTCGTGCACGTCTCAACTCGAGACGAGGCCTGACTCCCCTGTGGAGCCTCCAGAGGAACCCCACGATCCATGTCAGCACTGGAGAGGACACCTCAGTTTTCTGCCTCGGGTCCAGATGAGAACTTAGGAAACCGCCCTGACAGCGCAGGAATCCCAGGAGGCGCCTCGCAAAATGCATGCAGACTGGCCTTTTCTGAGGCTACAGGGGCGGGTCCCTGAGATCCCCGTCATGACTTTATAGGAACCTGCCAAAACTCAAGAAAAACCAGGAGGTCCTCCCCTCCAGGCGAGATGAGGACCTTGTCCTCTGCGGTGTTTCAGGGGAAGTCACACCTTCACTATTGAAACTTGAAGGGGTCCTTCACACCCTTGAAACAACCCAAGAAGTACCCCGACATGGCATTCTCCACTCAAGATGAACACAGTGCGTCCTGTCCCAATACAAGAGGAGCACCGTTTTCCCCTCCTCTGCTGGACTTGAGGGTTCCTTTCCCTGCTTCGTCGGGAAAGGATTCCCGGGTTCCCAATGAATCTCAAGAGGAGGTGCTCTCAAGAGGAATATCGAGAGGAACTCAAGTGGTGGTGCCACCATTCCAAAAGACTCCCAAATGTCTCAGTCCACTCCAGAGTACCCTGATTTCCCTACACTTCCTCGACTGTCAACTCGAGTATGGACACACACCACGGTGGCACGAGTTTCAGCCCTGTTGGAAAGCCTCGAGGGAAAGCCACAGACCACTGTTTCAACCCAACGGAAGCCTGACCCTGCTGCTACAGCTCGAGAGGAAAGAGGACGTGCACGTCTCCACTCGAGACATGGCCTGACTCCCTTGAGGAGCCTCTAGAGGCACCCCACGATCCATGTCAGAACTGGAAAGGAAACCTCAGGTTCCGGCCTTGGCTCCAGACAAGGACTTAGAAGCCATTCCTGACTGAGCAGGGATCCCAAGAGGACTCATGCAACTTGCGTAGAGACTCTCCTTTCCTGAGGCCACAGGGGTGGGTCAGTAAGGTCCCCGTTGTAATTCAAGAGGAACTTGCAGCAACTCGAGAAAAATCAGGAGGTTCACCCGTCCAGCGAGATGAGGCCCTTATCTGCTGTGGCGTCTTGCCAGAAGTCACACCTTCCATCTTGAACCTCCAAGGGGTCCTTCACACCCTTGAAGTGACCTAAGAAGTACCCCGACATACCCTTCTCCTCTCTAGAGGAACACCAAGCGTTTTGCACAACTTTAGAGAAGTCCTGTTTCCCCCTCCTCAGCTCGAGATGAGGTTCCTTTCCCTGCTACGTCTGGAAAGGTTTCCTGTTGTTCCTGTCAAATCTGGAGGAGGCACTTCAACAGGAAAGTTGAGAGGAACTCCAGGTGTTGTGTCAGGATTCCAAAAGATGGCCAAAGGTCTCTATCCACTCCAGAGTAACCTAATATCCCTGAACTGCCTCGACTGTCACCACGCAAATGGACTGACACCACGGTGGCACGTGTTTCAGCCCTGTGGGAAAGCCTTGAGGGAAAGCTATATACGTCTGTGTCAACTAGACGGGAAACCTGACCCTGCTGCTACAGTTGTGGAGGAAAGCAGACGTGCACGTTTCCACTCAAGATGAGGCCTGACTCCCCTGTGAAGCCTCTAGTGGGACTCGAAGATCCGTGTCAGCACTGGAGAGGAAACCTCAGGTTCTGGCTTCGGCAGCAGACGAGGACTTAGGAGCTGACTCCAACTGTGCAGGAATCCCGAGATGCCCCTCGCAACTCGTGTGGAGACTGGCATGTCCTGAGGCCACAGGGGCGGGACCCCATCGTAACTCCAGAGGAACCTTCCACAACTCGATATAAACCAGGAGGTTATCCCGTCCAGGCGAGGTGAGGCCCTTGCCCGCTACCGCGTCTCAGGGGAAATCACCATTTCATTCTTGAACCTCGAAGGGTATCTCACACCCTTGCTGCGACTTAAGAAGTTACCCGACCGACCTGTCTCCACGCGAGAGGAACACCGAGGATCTCACCAAAGTCAAGAGCAGACACGTTTTCCCATCCTCCACTCGAGATGGAGATACCTTTCCACCCTTCTGCGGGAAAGGATTCCCGGCGTTCCCATAGCATCTCAAGAGGAGGCGCTCTCAACAGGAAAGTTGAGAGGAACTCCACGGTTTGTGCCACCATTCCAAAAGTCCCCCCAATATCTCAGTGCACTCCAGAGGAACATGATTTCCCTGCACTGCCTCGAATGTCACCCCGAGTATGGACTAACTTTATGGAGACACATGTTTCAACCCTGTGGGAAAGTGTCCAGGGAAAACTGCAGACCCCTGTGTCAAATCGACAGGAAGCCTGACCCTGCTGCTGCAACTCAGGAGGAAAGGGGTCGTGTTCGTCTCCACTCGAGACAAGGCTTGACTCCCCTATGGAGCCTCCAAAGGAACCCCACGATCCATATCAGCACTGGAGAGGAAACCTCAGTTTCCAGCCTCGGGTCCAGACAAGGACTACGAAAGCAGCCCTGACTGCTCAGGAAGCCCGGGAGCACCTCGCAAAATGCATGCAGCCTGGCCTTTTCTGAGGCTACAGGGGCAGGTCCCTGAGATCCCCGTCGTAAATTTAGAGGAACCTGCTGCAACTCGTGAAAACCAGGAGGTCCTTCCCTCCAGGCCAGTTGAGGACCTCGTCCACTGCGGTTTCTCGGGGAAGTCACCCCTTCCCTCTTGAACCTTGAAGGGGTCCTTCACGCCCTTGCAGCGACGCTCAGGAAGTACCCCGGCATGGCATTCTCCACTCAAAAGGAACACCGAGCGTCCTGCCAGAACTCAAGGGGAGCCGCGTTTTCCCGCCCTCTGCTGGAGAAGAGGGTTCCTTTCCCGGATCGTCGGGAAAGGTTCCCTGGGTTCTGATTAATCTCAAGAGGAAGCGCTCTCTACAGGAAAGACGAGAGGAACTCCAGGTGTCGAGCCACCACTCCAAAAGACACCCAAAAGTCTCAGTCCACTCCAGAGGACCCTGATTTCCCTGCATGGCCTCGATTGTCACCCCGAGTATGGACTCACACCACGCTGGCACGTGTTTCAGCCCTGTTGGAAATCCTCGAGGGAAAGCCACAGATCCCTGTGTCAACTCGACGGGAAGCCTGACCATGCTGCTACAGCACGGGAGGAAAGTGGACATGCACGTTTCCACTCGAGACGTGGTCTGACTTCCATGTGGAGCCTCCAGCGACACCAACGATCAATGGCAGCAGTGGAGCGGAAACCTCAGGTTCTGGCCTTTGCTCCAGATAAGGACTTAGGAGCGGTTCTGAACTATTCAGGAATCCCTAGAGGCCCCTTGCAACTTGCGTGAAGACTGGCTTTTCCTGAGCCCACAGGGCAGGTCAGTAAGGTCCCTGTCATAACTTGAGAGGAATCTGTTGCATCTTGAGAAATACCAGGAGGTTCAACCCACCAGGTGAGATGAGGCCCTTGTCCACTGCAGCATCTTGGCGGAAGTCACCCCTTCCTTCTTCAACCTCGAAGGAGTCCTTCACACCCTTGCAGCGACTCAAGAATTACACCGACATACCCTTCTCCACTCGAGAGAAACACCGAGGGTTCCACACAAATTAAGAGAATCCCTGTTCCCCCCTCCTCAGCTCGAGATGAGGTTCCTTTCCCTGCTACATCTGGAAAGGATTCCCATTGTTCCCGTCAAATCTCAAGGAGGCACTTCAACCGGAAAGTCGACAGGAACTCCAGGTGTTGTACCACCATTCCAAAAGACGCCCAAAGGTCTCTATCCACTCCAGAGTAACCTGATTTCCCTGAACTGCCTCGACTGTCACCCCACGTGTGTACTCACACCACGGTGGCACGTGTTTCAGCCCTGTGGGAAAGAAAGCCTCGAGGAAAAGTCACAGACCCCTGTGTCCACTCGTGGGGAAGCATGACCCTTCTGCAACAGCTCAGGAGGAAAACGGACGTGCACATCTCCACTCGAGACGAAGACTGATTCCCCTGTGGAGCCTTCAGAGGAACCCCACGATCAACTTCAGAACTGGAGAGGAAACCTCAGGTTCCAGCCTTGGCACCAGACGAGGACTCAGCAGCCAGACCCAACTGTGCAGGAATCCTGAGAGGCCCTTTGCAACTTGCATGGAGACTGGCATTTCCTGAGTCCACAGGGGTGGGTTCCTGTGGTCCCCATTGTAACTCGAGAGGAACCATCCGCAACTCGAGATAAAACAAGAGGTTATCCTGTCCAGGCGAGGTGAGGACCTTGCCCACTGCTGCGTCTCAGGGGAAATCACCCTTTCACTCTTGAACCTCGAAAGTACCTCAAACCCTTGCTTTGACTCAAGAAGTTACCCGACCGACCCGTCTCCACGCGAGAGGAACACCGAGGGCCTCACCAAACTCAAGAGCAGACACATTTTCTCATTCTCCACTCTAGATGGGGATTCCTTTCCACGTTTCGTCGGGAAAGGATTCCCAGCGTTCCCATCGCATCTCAAGAGGAGGCAGTCTCAACAGGAAAGTGGAGAGGAATTCCAGGTTTCGTGCCACCATTCCAAAAGTCCCCCAAATGTCTCAGTGCACTCAAGAGGAACGTGATTTCCCTGAACTGCCTCGAATGTCACCTCGAGTATGAACTCACATTATGGAGACACGTGTTTCAACCCTGTGGGAAAGCGTCCAGGGAAAACTGCAGACCCCTGTGTCAAAACGACGGGAAGGCTAAGCCTGCTGATGCAACTCAGGAGGAAAGCGGTCATGCACGTCTCCACTCGAGACGAGGTCAGACTCCCCTTTGGAGCCTCCAGAGGAACCCCACGATCCATGTCAGCACTGGAGAGGACACCTCAGTTTCCATCCTCGGGTCCAGACGAGGACTTAGAAAATCGCCCTGATTGCGCAGGAATCTTGGGAAGCCTCTTGCAGAACGCGTGCAGACTGACTTTTTCAGAAGCTACGGGGGCACGTCCCTGAGATCCCTGTGGTGACTTTAGAGGAACTAGATGCAACTCGAGAAAAACCAGGAGGTCCTACCCTCCAGGCGAGTTGAGGATCTTGTCCTCTGGGGTGTCTCGGGGGAAGTTAACCCTTTCCTCTTGAAACTTGAAGGGGTCCTTCACACCCTTGCAACAACCCAAGGAGTTACCCCGACATGGCATTCTCCACTCAAGACGAACACCGAGCGTCCTGTCACAACTCAAGAGGAGCCCCGTTTTCCCTTCCTCCTCTGGAGAGGAGGGTTCCTTTCCCTACTTCATCGAGAAAGGATTCCTGGGTTCCCAATGAATCTCAAGAGGAGGTGCTCTCAACAGGAAAGTCGAGAGAAACTCCAGTGGTCATGCCAGCATTCCAAAAGACTCCCAAATGTCTCAGTCCACTCCAGAGTACCCTGATTTCCCTACACTTCCTCGACTGTCAACCCAAGTATGGACACACACCACGGTGGCACGAGTTTCAGCCCTGTTGGAAAGCCTCGAGGGAAAGCCACAGACCACTGTTTCAACCCGATGGAAGACTGATCCTGCTGCTACAGCTCGAGAGGAAAGAGGACAGGCACGTCTCCACTTGAGACGTGGCCTGACTCCCTTGAGGAGCCTCTAGAGGCACCCCACGATCCATGTCAGGACTGGAGAGGAACCCTCAGGTTCCAGCCTCGGCTCCAGACGAGGACTTAGGAGCCGTTCCCAACTGAGCAGGATCCCAGGAGGCCTCTCGCAACTTGCGTGGAGACTGGCCTTTCCTGAGGCCACAGGGGTGGGTCAGTAAGGTCCCATTGTAATTCAAGATGAAGTTGCAGCAACTCGAGAAAAACCAGGAGGTTCACCTGCCCAGGCGAGATGAGGCCCTTATTCGCTGTGGCATCTTTCCGGAATTCACCCCTTCCATCTTGAACCTCGAAGGGTCCTTCACACCCTTGCAGCGATTCAAGAAGTACCCCGACATACCCTTCTCCACTCGAGAGGAACAGTGAGGGTTCCGCACAAATTAAGAGAAGCCCCATTTCCCCCTTCTCAGCTCGAGATGAGGTTCCTTTCCCTACTATGTATGGAAAGGATTCCCGTAGTTCCCGTCAAATCTTGAGGAGGCATTTCAACAGGAAAGTCAAGAGGAACTCCAGGTGTTGTGCTACCTTTGAAAAGACCCCGTAAGGTCTCTGTCCACTCCATGGTAACCTGATTTCGATGCACTGCCTTGACTGTCACTCAGCGAATGGACTCAAACCATGTGGCACGTGATTCAGCCCTGTGGGGAAGCCTCGAGGTAAAGCCACATACGTCTGTGTCAACTAGACGAGAAGCCTGACCCTACAGCTACAGCTCTGGAGGAAAACGGACGTGCACGTCTCCACTCAAGATGAAGCCTGACTCCCCTGTGAAGCCTCCAGTGGGACCTGAAGATCCATGTTAGCCCTGGAGAGGAAACCTCAGTTTTCAACCTTGGCAGGAGACGAGGACATAGGAGCCAGCCCCAACTGTGCAGGAATCCTTAGAGGCCCCTCGCAACTCACGTGGAGACTGGCATTTCCTGAGGCCACAGGGGCGGGTCCCTGAGGTCCCCATCGTAACTCGAGAATAACCTTCTGTGACTCGAGATAAACCACGAGGTTATCCCCTCCAGGCAAGGTGAGGCCCTTGCCCGCTAAAGTGGCTCATGGGAAATCACCCTTACCCTCTTGAACATCGAAGGGTACTTCACACCCTGCTGCGACTCAAGATGTTACCCGACCGACCCGTCTCCACGCGAGAGGAACACCGAGGGTCTCACCAAACTCAACAGCAAACCCGTTTTCCCCTCCTCTCCTGGAGATGAGGGTTCCTTTTCCTGCTTCATCGGGAAAGGATTCCCGGGTTCCCATGAATCTCAAGAGGAGGCACTCTCAACAGGAAAGACGAGAGAAACCCCAGCTGTTGAGCCACCGTTCCAAAAGACGCCCAAAAGTATCAGTCCATTCTAGATGACCCTGATTTCCCTGCACTGCCTCGACTGCCAACCCGAGTATGGACTCACACCATGGTTACACTTGTTTCAGCCCTGTTGGAAAGCCTCGAGGGAAAGCCACAGACCCCTGTGTCAACTCGATGGGAAGACTGAGCCTGCTTCTACAGAGCAGGAAGAAATGGAGTTGCATGTCTCCACTCGAGACGTGGCCTGTCTTCCCTGTGGAGCCTCCAGAGGCATCCCACGATCCATGTCAGCACTGGAAAGGAAACCTCTGGTTCCCGCCTCGGCTCCAGATGAGGACTTTGATGCCATTGCTGACTGGGCAGGAATCCGGAGAGGCCCATTGCAACTTGCGTGGAGACTGGCTTTATGTGAGTCTACATGGGCGGGTCAATAAGTTCCCCGCTATAACTCGAGTGGAACCTACTGCAACTTGAGAAAAACCATGAGGTTCACCCCTCCAGGCGAGATAAGGCCCTTGCTCACTGCAGCACTTGGAGGAAGTCACCCCTTCCCTCTCCATCCTCGAAGGGGTCTTTCACACCCTTGTATCAACTCAAGAACTTCGACATACACTTCTCCACTTGAGAGGATCACCGAGGGTTCCGCCACAACTCAAGAGGAGCCCAGTTTCCCACTCTTCCACTCGAGATGAGGGTTTCTTTCCTTGCTTCGACTGGAAAGGATTCCCGATATCCCTGTCGCATCTCAAGAGGAGGCACTCTCAACAGGAAAGTCGTGAGGAACTCCAGGGGTCATGCCACCATTCCAAAGACCCCAAAATATTTCATTCCACTCCAGAAAAACGTGAGTTCCCTGCACTGCCTCAGATGTCACCCCGAGTATGGACCCACATTATGGAGGCACGTATTTCCACTCTGCAGGAAAGCCTCGAGGGAAAACTGTAGACACCTGTGTCAAATCAATGGGAAGCCTGTCCCTGCTGCTGCAGCTCAGGAGGAAAGCGGTCTTGCACGTCTCCACTTGAGATGAGGCCTGACGCCCCTGTGGAGCCTCCAGAAGTACCACATGATCCATGTGAGCACTGAAGAGGAAATCACATGTTCCGGTCTCAGCTCCAGACGAGGACTTAGGAAACAGTCCTTTCTTCGCAGGAATCCCACGAGGCCCCTCTCAACACGCGTGGAGACTGGCCTTTTCTGAAGCCAAAGGGGCCGCTCCCTGAGGTTCCCATGGTAACTCGAAAGTAACTTGCTGCAATTCGAGAAAAACCAGGAGGTTCTCCCCTCCTGGTGAGAGGAGGCCCTTGTCCACTTCTGCATCTCTGGGGAAGTCACCCCTTTCCTCTTGAACCTCGAAAGTGTCCTTCACACCCTTGCAGAGATGCTCAAGAAGTACCCCGACATGCCTTTCTCCACTCGAGAGGAACCCCGAGCGTCCAGGCACAACTCCAGGGGATCCACGTTTCCCCCTCTTCCGCTAGAGATGAGGGTTCCTTTCCCTGCTTTGTCAGGAAAGGTTTCCCGATATTCCCGATGAATCTCAAGTGGAGGCACACTCTACAGGAAAGACGAGAGGAACTCCAGGTGTCTTGCTCCACCATTCCAAAAGACGCCCAAATGTTTCAGTCCAGTCCAGAGGACTCTGATTTCCCTACACTGCATCGACTGTCACACCGAGTATGGACTCACACCACGGTGACACGTGTTTCAGCTGTGTGGGAAAGCCTCGAGGGAAAGCCATAGACCCCTGTGTCCACTCAATGGGAAGCCTGACCCTGCTGCTACAGCTCTGGAGGAAAGCGGAGGTGGATATCTCCACTTGAGATGAGTCCTGACTCCCCTTTGACGCCTCCAGAGGAACCCGAGGATCCATGTGAGCACTGGAGAGGAAACCTCAGTCTCCAGATGAGGACTTCAGAGCCACCCCCAATTGTGCAGGAATCCCTAGATGCCCCTCACAACTCGCGTGGAGACTGGCCTTTCGTGAGGCCACAGGGGCAGGTCCCTGAGGTCCCCGTCGTAACTCGAGAGGAACCTTCCAAAATTCGAGACAAACAAGGAGGTTATCCCCTCCAGGCGAGATGAGGCCCTTATCCACTGCCGCGTCTCCAGGAAATCACCATTTCCCTCTTCAACCTCGAAGGGTACTTCACACCCTTACTACAACAAAGAAGCTACCCGACCGACATGTCTCCACGTGAGAGGAACACCGAGGGTCTCACAAAATGCAAGAGCAGACCCGTTTTCCCCTCCTCCACTCGAGATGGAGATTCCTTTCTCCACTTCGTCAGGAAATGATTCCCAGCTTTCCCATTCCATCTCAACTGGAGGTACTCTCAACAGGAAAGTCGAGAGGAACTCAAGGGTCATGCCACCATTCCAAAAGACACCGAAATATCTCAGTGCACTCCAGAGGAACGTGATTTCCCTGCACTGCCACAAATGTCACACCAAGTATGGAATCACATTATGGAGGCACGTGTTTCAGCCCTGTGGGACAGCCTCGAGGGTAAACTGCAGACCCATGTGTCAGATCGATGGGAAGCCTGAACCAGCTGCTGCAGTTCAGGAGGAAAGCAGTTGTGCACGTCTCCACTCAAGACGAGGCCTGATGCCCCTGTGGAGCCTCCAGAGGAACCCCACGATCCATGTCAGCACTGAGGAGGAAACCTCAGGTTCCAGCCTCGGCACCAGACGAGGACTTAGGAGCTGGACCCAATTGCAAAGGAATCCCGAGAGACCCCTCACAACTCACATGGAGACTGGCCTTTCCTGAGGTGACAGGGGTGGGTCCCAGAAGTTCCCATTGTAACTGGAGAGGAACCTGCCTCAACTCGAGGACAACCAGGAGGTCTCCCCTTCTGGTGAGATGAGGCCCTTGTCTGCTGCAGCATCTCTCGGGAAATCACCCCTTCCATCTTGAACCTTGAAGGGGTCATTCACACCCTCTATGTGACTCAAGAAGTTCCATGACATAACTTGAGAGGAATACCGAGGGTCCTGCCACAACTCAAGTGGAGCCCCGTTTCCTGCTCCTCCCTCGAGATGAGGGTTCCATTCCCTGCTTCATCGGGGAAGGATCCCTGGTGTTCTCATCGCATCTCAATAGGAGACGCTCTCCAAAGGAGAGTCGGGAGGAACTCCAGGGGATGTGCCACAGTTCCGAAAGATCACCTTATGTCGCCATCCACTCCAGAGGAACCTGTTACCCTCCACAGCCTGGACTGTCACGAGTATCAGCTCACACCACTGTGGCATGTGTGACGGCCCAGTTGGAAAGCCTCAAGGGAAAACCACAAACCCCCTGTGCCAACTCGATGGGAAGCCTGACCCTGCTGCTACATTTCAGGAAGGTGGACGTGCACATCTCTACTCGAGATGAGGCCTTACTTCCCTGTGGAGCCTTCAGAGGAACCCCACAATACATGTCAACAATGGAGAGGAAACCTCAGGCTCCAGACAAGTACATAGGAGCCAGCCCCGTCAGCGCAGGAATCCCGAGAGGTCCCTGGCAAATAGTGTGAAGACTGGCCTTTCCTGAATCCACAAGGCTCGGTCCCTGAGGTCCCGGTCGTAAATCAAGAGGAATTTGCTCCAACTCGAAAAAACCAGGAGGTTCTCCCCTCCAGGCAAGATGAGGCCCTTGTCTGCTGTGGCGTCTGTGGGGAAATCACACCTTCCCTCTTGAATCTCGAAAGGGTCCTTCACACCCTTGTAGCAACTCAAGAAGATCCTTGACATAACTGTCACCACTCGATAGGAACAGCGAGGGTCGTGCCAAACTTGACAGGAGCCCTGTTTCCCCCTCCTCCACTCGAGATGAGGGTTCCTTTATCTGCTGCTTAGGGAAAGGATCCCTAGCGTTCCTGTCGCATCTCAAGAGGAGGCATTCTCAACAGGATAGTCGAGAGGAATTCCAGGGTTCATGTCACCATTTCAAAAGACCCCCAAAAGTCTCAGTCTGCTCGACAGGAACCTGCTTTCCCTGCTCCGCCTCGACTGTCACACTGAGTATAGACTCACACCATGGTGGCACGTGTGACAACCCTTTGGAAAAGCCTCGAGGGAAAGCCATAGATCCCTGTGTCAACTCGACAGGAAGCCTGACACTGTTTCTACAGCTCAGGAGGAAAGCGGACATGCATGTCTCCACTCGAGATGAGGTCTAACTCCCTGTGCAGACCCCAGAGGAACCCCAAGATCCATGTCAGCACTGTAGTGGAAACCTCAGGTTCTGGCCTCGGATCCAGCCAGGACTTAGGACCCGGCACCGACTGGAAAGGAATCCCGAGAGGCCCCTGTCAACTCGCATGGAGACTGGCATTTACTGAGGCCACAAGAGAGGATCCCTGAGGTCACCATCATAAGTTGAGTGGTACCTGTCACAATTCGAGAAAAACCAAGAAGTTCTCCCCTCCATGCCAGTTGAGGCCTTTTTCCACTTCTGCATCTAGAGGGAAATCACACCTTCCTTCTTGAACCTCGAAAGCATCCTTCACATCCTTGCAGCAATTAAAGAACTTCCCCGAAATTCTCATCTCCCCTCGAGAGGAACACCATGGGTCCCACAACATCACAAGAGGAGCCCCGTTTCCCCCTGTTCCACTCGAGATGAGGGTTCCTTTCCCTTCTTCATCGTGAAAGGATTCCCAGCATTCCCCTCGCAACTCAAGAGGAGGTGCTCTCAACAGGAATGATGAGAGAAACTCCAGGGGTCGTTCCACCATTTCAAAAAATGCCCAAATGTCTCAGTCCACCCCATAGGAACCTGCCTCGACTGACACCCAGAGTATTGACTCACACCACAGTGACACGTGTGACAGCCCTGTGTGAAAAGCTCGAGGGACAGACAAAGATCTCTGTGTAATCTCGATGGGAAGACTGACACTGCTGCTAAAGCTCGGGAAGAAAGCGGACGTGCAGTTCTCCACTCGAGATGAAGCCTGATTCCTGTGGAGACTCCAGTGGAACCCCAAGATGCATGTCTGCATTGGAGAGGAAACCTCAGCGTCTGGCCTAGGCTCCAGACGAGGACCTAGGAACAGGCACCAACTGGAGAGGAATCACAAGAGGTGCCTTGAAACTCACATGGAAACAGGCCAATTCCTGAGGCCACACGAGCGGGTCCCTGAGGTTCCCATTGTAACTCTAGAGGAACCTGCTGCAACTCGAGAAAAAACAGGTTTTTCTTTCCAGGCGAGAAGAGGTCCTTTTCTGCTGCAGCATCTCGAGGGAAATCACACCTTCCCTCTTGAAACAAGAAAGGATCCTTCTCACCCTTGCAGCAACTCAAGAAGTTCCACGACATACCCATCTCCACTCGAGAGGAACACAGAGGGTCCCGCCAAACTGAAGATGAGCCCCTTTTCCCGCTGCTCTGCTCTAGATGAGGGTTCCTTTCCCAGCTTCGTCCGGAAAGGATTCTTGGCTTAACTGTCACATCTCAAGAGGACGTGGTCTCAAAAGGAAAGACAAGAGGAACACCAGGGGTCATGCCACCATTCCAAAAGACCCCCAAATGTCTCAGTTTACTCCAGAGCAACCTGATTTCCCTGCAGTGCCTCGACTGTTACCACGAGTATCGACTCACATCACGGTGGCACTTTTGACAGCCCTGTGGGAAATCCTCGAGGGAATTCCACAGATCCCTGTGTCAACTCGACGGGAAGCCTGAAACTGCTGCTACAGTTCGGGAGGAAAGTGGTCATGCATGTCTCCACTTGAGACGAGGCCTGACTCCCTTCTGGAGACTCCAGAGGAACCCCAAGATCCATGTCAGCACTGGAGAGGAAACCACAGGTTCTAGTACTGGCTCAAGATGAGGACTTAGGACTGGCATCCCATGGAGAGGAATCCAGAGAGGCCCCCCACAACTTGCATGGAGACTGGCCTTTCCTGAGGCCACATGAGTGGGTCCCTGAAGTCCCCATTGTAACTCAAGAGGAACCTGCCACAACTCGACAAAAAACAGGAGTTTCTCCCCTCCAGGAGAGATGAGGCCCTATTCCATGCAGCGATTTGAGGGAAATAATATCTTCCCTGTTGAACCTCGAAAGGGTCTTTCACACCCTTGCTGCAACTCAAAAAGTTCTCTGACATTCACGTCTCCAGTCGAGGGGAACACCGAGGGTCCTGCCAAACTCAAGAGGAGCCCCTTTTCCCCCTCCTCCACTCGAGATGAGGGTTCTTTCCCGGCTTCATCAGGGAAAGATT
>SJYV01021051.1:0-21408 GCA_006410875.1 Neotragus pygmaeus | reverse complement strand
TGTCACCGCGAGTAGGCACTCACCCCATGGTGGCACCTGTTTCAGCCTTGTGGAAAAGCCTCGAGGGAAAGCCACAGACCGCTGTGTCAACTCAATGGGAAGACTGACCCTGCTGCTACAGCTTGGGAGGAAGCAGACGTGCACGTCTCCACTCGAGACAAGGCCTGTCTCCCCTGTGGAGCCTCGAGAAATACCCCACGATCCAAGTCAGCATTCAAGAGGAAAACTCAGGTTCAAGCCTCGGCTTCAGACAAGGACGTAGGAGCCAGCCCCAACTGTGCAGGAATCCCGAGAGGCCCTTGGAAACTCGCGTGGAGATTGGCCTTTCCTGAGGCCACAGGGGAGGGTCTCTGAGGTACCCCTTGGAACTCGAGAGGAACCTGCCACAACACAAGAAATACCAGGACGTTCTCCCCTCCAGGTGAGATGAGGCCTTTGTCCCTTGTGTCGTCTCGGGGGAAGTGACCCCTTCCCTCTTGAGCCTCGAAGGGGTGCTTAACAACTTGCAGCAACTCAAGAAGTACCCTGACATACCCTTCTCCACTCGAGAGGAACACAGAAGGTCCTGCCACAACTCAAGAGAAGCCCCATTTCCCCTTCCTCTGTTCGAGATGAGGGTTCCATTTCCCGCTTCATTGGGGAAGGATTCCCGGTGATCCCGTCGCATCTCAAGAGGAGGTGCTTTCAACAGGAAAGATTAGAAGAACTCCAGGAGTCATGCCAGCATTTCAAAAGACCTTCAAATGTCTCAGTCCACTCCAGAGGAACCTGATTTCCCTGAACTTCCCCGACTGTCACCCAGAGTATGGACTCACACCACCTTGGCACATGTTTCAGCCCTGTGGGAAAGCCTCGATGGAATGCCACAGATCCCTGTGTCAACTCGACGGGAAGGCTGACCCTGCTGCTAAATCTCGGGATGAAAGTGGACGTGCACATCTGCACTAGAGACGAGGCCTGACTCCCCTGTGGAGGCTCCAGAGAAACCCCACAATCCATATCAGCACTGGAGAGGAAACCTCAGGTTCCGGCCTCAGCTCCAGATGACTTAGGAGCCGGCCCTGACTGTACAGGAATCCCAAGAGGCCCCTTGCATCTTCCGTGGAGATTGGCCATTCCTCAGGCCACAGGGGCGGGTCCCAGAGGTCCCCATCTTAACTCAAGAGGAACCCGCCTCTACTCAAGAAAAACCAGGAGTTTCTCCTCTCCAGGCGAAATGAGGCCCTCGTCGGCTTCCGAGTCTCAGGCGAAGTCAACCTTTCACTCTTGAACCTTAAAGGGGTCTTTCACACTCTTGCAGTGACTCAAGAAATACCCAGACATGCCCTTCTCCACACGAGAGGAACATTGAAGGTCCGACAGCTACTCAAGAGGAGCCCCGTTTCCCCCTCCTCTGCTCTATATGAGGGTTCTTTCCCTGCTTCGTCAGGGAATGATTCCCGTCTTCTTGTCGCATCTCAAAGGAGGCGCTTTCCACAGGAAAGTCGAGAATAACTCCGGGGTCATGCCAGCATTCTAAAAGTCCCCGAAATGTCTCAGTTCACTCCAAAGGAACCCGATTTCCCTGCCCTGCCTCAACTGTCACCTCGAGTATGGACTCTTACTATGGTGGCACGTGTTTCACTCTTGTGGGAAAGCCTTGAGTGAAAGATGCAGAACTCTGTGTCAATTCGACAGGAAGCCTGACCCTGCTGCTACAGCTGGGGAGGAAAGCAGATGTGCAAGTCTCNCCTGCCCTGCCTCAACTGTCACCTCGAGTATGGACTCTTACTATGGTGGCACGTGTTTCACTCTTGTGGGAAAGCCTTGAGTGAAAGATGCAGAACTCTGTGTCAATTCGACAGGAAGCCTGACCCTGCTGCTACAGCTGGGGAGGAAAGCAGATGTGCAAGTCTCCACTCTAGATGAGGTCTGACTCCCTCTTGTAGCTCGAAGGGGTCCAACACACCCTTGCAGTGATTCAAAAAGTACACCGAAATACCCTTCTCCACTCGAGAGGAACACCGAGGGTCCAGCCACCACTCAAGAGGAGCCCTTTTTCACTCCCCTCCACTTGAGATGAGGGTTCCTTTCCTGCTTTGTAGGGGAAGGATTCCCGACCTTCCCATCGCATCTCAAGAGGAGGCACTCTCAACATGAAAGTCACAAGGAACTCCAGGTGGCACGTGTCACTGTCCTTTGGGAAAGCCTCGAGGGAAAGCCACAGGCCCCCTTTGTTAACTCAGTGGGAAGGCCGACCCTGCTGCTACAGCTCGGGAAGAAAGTGGACATGCACGTCTCCACTCAAAACGAGGCCTGACTCCCCTGTGGAGCTTCCAGATGAACCCCACGATCCACGTCATCAAAGGAGAGGAAACCTCAGGCTCCAGACGAGTAATTAGGAGCCCACCACCACTGCACAGTAATACCCAGAAGCCCCTGGGAACTCGATTGTAGACTGGCCTTTCCTCAGGCCACAGGATGGATCCCCAAGTTCCCCATCATAACTGAAGAAGAACTTGCCACAACTGAAGAAATAAAAGGAGGCTCTGCCCACCAGGCGAGATGAGGCCCTTGTCTGCTGCAGTGTCTCCGGATAAGTCATCCCTTCCCTCTTGAACTTCGAAGGGATCCTTCACACCCATGCAGTGATGCTCAAGAAGTACCCCGACATGCCCTTCTCCACTCGAGAGGAACACCAAGGGTCCCGCCACAACTCAAGCAAAGCTATGTTTTCCCCTCCTCCACTCAAGAAGAGGGTTCTTTTCCCTGCTTCGTCGGTGAAGGATTCCTGGCATTCCCGTTGCATCTCAAGTGGAGGCATTCTCCAAAGGAGTATTGAGAGGAACTCCAGGCATCATGCCACCATTTCAAAAGACATCCAGATGTCTCCATACACTCCAGAGGAACCTTGTGGCCCTGCACTACCTCAACTCTCACCCTGAATATTGGCTGACACCACAGTGGCATGTGTGACAGCCCTGTGGGAAAGCCTCAAGGGAAAGCCACAGACCACCTGTGTCAACTCAACGGGAAGCCTGACCCTGCTGCAACAGGTCGGGAGGAAAGCGGATGTGCACGTCTCCACTCGAGTCGAGGCNACAGCCCTGTGGGAAAGCCTCAAGGGAAAGCCACAGACCACCTGTGTCAACTCAACGGGAAGCCTGACCCTGCTGCAACAGGTCGGGAGGAAAGCGGATGTGCACGTCTCCACTCGAGTCGAGGCCTGACTCCACTCTGGAGTCTCCAGAGGAACCCCACGATCAATGTCAGCACTGGCGAGGAAACATTAGGCTCCAGACAAGACATACGAGCTGGCTCTGACTGAGCAGTAATCCCCAGAGGCCCCTTGCAACTCCCGTGGAGACTGACCTTTCCTTAGGCCACAGAGGCGAGTCCCTCAGGTCACCATCATAACTTGAGAGGAACCTGCCGCAAATCGAGAAAAACCAGGAGGTTTGCCCCTCCAGGCGAGATGAGGCCCTTTTCAAATGCGTCGTCTTAGGGAAAGTCACCCCTTCCCTCTTGAACCTCGAAGGGATCCTTCACACCCTTGCAGCAACGCTCAAGTACCCCGACATGCCCTTCTTCACTCGAAAGGAACACCGAGGTTCCTGCCACAACCCAAGCGGAGCCCCTTTTCCCCCTTCTCTGCTCGAGATGAGGGTTCCTTTCCCTGCTTCGTCAGGGAAGGATTCCCGGCATTCCCATCATATCTCAAGAGAAAGCGCTCTCCACAGGAGAGTCGAGAGGAACTCCAGGGGTCGTGCCACCTTTCAGAAAGACCCCTGGATATCTCCGTCCATTCCAGAGGAACCTAATGACTCTGCGCTGCTTTGACGCTCAATCCTAGGATCGGCTCTCACACCACGGTGGCACATGTGATAGCCCTGTGGAATAGCCTCGAGGGAAGCCACAGATGCCTGTGTCAACTCGATGGAAAGCCTGACCCTGCTGCTACAGCTCGGGAGGAAAACGGACATGCACGTCTCCACACGAAACGTGGCCTGACTCAGGTGTGGAGCCTCTAGAGGAAACCCACGGTCAACGTCAGGACTGGAGAGGAAACCTCAGNCCTGACCCTGCTGCTACAGCTCGGGAGGAAAACGGACATGCACGTCTCCACACGAAACGTGGCCTGACTCAGGTGTGGAGCCTCTAGAGGAAACCCACGGTCAACGTCAGGACTGGAGAGGAAACCTCAGACTCCATACGAGGACATAGAAGCCAGAGCCGGCCTCAACAGCTCAGGAATCTCCTTAGGTGCCTTGCAACTCACGTGGAGACTGGCCTTTCCTGAGTCCACAGGGGCGGATCCCTGAGGTCACCATCAGAACTTGAGAGGAAGCTGCCACAACTCTAAAAAACCAGGAGGTTCACCCCTCCAAGCGAGATGAGGCCCTTGTCCACTGCAGCATCTCGGGGGAAGTCACCCCTTCCCTATTGAACCTCGAAGGGGTCCTTCCCACCCTTGCAGCAGAGCCCCATTTCCCCCTCCTCTGCTCGAGATGAGGGTTACTTTCCCTGCTTCGTCAGGGAAGGATTCCCAGCGTTCCCGTCACATCACACGTGGAGGCACTCTCCACAGGAGATTGGAGAGGAACTCCAGGGGTCTTGCCACCATTCCAAAAGACACCCAGATGTCTCTGTCGACTCCATAGGTACCTGGTGGCCCTGTGCCACCTCGACTGTAACCCAGAGGTTCGGCTCACACCACGGTGGCATGAATGACAGCCCTGTTGGAAAGCTGAAAGCCTTGAGTGAAAGCCACAGATCCCTGTGTCTATTCGACGGGAAGCTGACCCTGCTGCTACAGCTCTAGAAGAAGGTGGACATACACTTCTCCACTCGAGACAAGGCCTGAGTCCCCTATGGAGCCTCCAGAGGAATCCCACGATGCATGTCAGCAATGGAGAGGAAACCTCAGGCTCCAGATGAGTACTTAAGAGCTGGCCCTGACTGCGCAGGAATCCCAAGAGGCCCCTTGAAACTCTCGTGGAGACTGGCCTTTCCTGAGGCCACAGGGCTGGGCCCCTGAGGTCCCCATCATAACTCGATAGGAATCTGCCACAACTAGAGATAAACCAGGAGGTTCTCCCTTCCAGGCAAGATGAGGTCCTTGTCCACTGCAATGTCTCGGGGAAGTCACCAGTTGCCTCTTGAACCTTGACGGGATTCTTCACCGCCTCGTAGTGACTCAAGAAGTATCCCAACAAACCCTTCTCCACTTGAGAGGAACACCTTGGGTCCCACCACAATTCAAGCCTAGGCCCTTTTCACCCTCCTCCACTCGAGAAGAGGGTTCCTTTCCCTCCTTCTTCGGGAAAGGATTCCCGGCATTCCAGTCTCATCTCAAGAGGAGGTGCTCCCACAGGAATGTCAAGAGGAACTCCAGGGGTCGTGCCATCATTCCAAAAGACCCCCAGATGTCTCAGTACATTCCAGAAGAACCTCGTTTCCCTGCACTGCCCCAAACGTCACCCTGAGTATGGATTCACACCACGGGGACACGTGTTCAACCCTGTCGGAAAGCCTCGAGGGAAAGCAACAGACCCCTGTGTCAACTCGACGGGAAGCCTCACCCTGCTGCTACATCTCTGGAGAAAAGCGGACGTGCACGTCTCCCCATGAAATGAGTCCTTATTCCCGTGTGGATCCTCCAGAGGAACTCCACGATCCATAGCAGCACTGGAGATGAAACCACAGGCTCCAGACGAGGACTTAGGAGCTGGCCATGACTGTGCAGGAATCCCGAGAGGCCCCTCGCAACTAGAGTGGAGCCCTGTGTTTCCTGAGGCCACAGGGGCGGGTCCCTGAGTTCCCCATCATAACTCAAGAGGAACCTGCTGCAACTCGAGAAGAACCAGGAGGTTCTCCCCTCCAGGCTAGATGAGGCCCTTGTCCACTGCTGCATCTCAGTGAAGTCACCCCTTGATTCTTGATCCTTGAAGGGGTCCTTTACATCCTTGCAGTGACTCAAGAAGTACCATGACATACCCTTCTCCACTTGAGAGGAACTCTGAGGGTCCCGCCACAAGTCAAGAGGAGCCCCATTTCCCCCTCCTCTGCTCGAGATGAAGGTTCCATTCCTTGCTTCGTTGGGGAAGGATTCCCTGCGTTCCCATCGCTACTCAAGAGGAGGCCCTCTCCACAGGAGTGTTGAGCGGAACTCCAGGTGTCGTGCCACCGTTCCAAAAGTCCCCAAGATTTCACAGTCCTCTTCAGATGAATCTAGTTGTCCTGCACTGCCTCAAGTGTCACCCTGATTATCGGTTCACACCACGGTGGCACGTGTAACAGCCCTGTGGGAAAGTCTTGACCGAAAGACACAGACCACTGAGTCAACTCAATGGGAAGACTAATCCTGCTTCTACAGCTTGAGAGGAATGCGGCCATGCACGTCTCCACTCAAGACGAGTCGTGATTACCCAGTGGAGCCTCCAGAGGAACCCCACATTCCATGTCAGCACTGGAGAGGAAACCTCAGGCTCCAGACAAGGACTTAGAAGCTGGCCCTGACTCCACAGTAATCCCGAGAGGCCCCTCACAACTTGCAGGGAGACTGTCCTTTCCTGAGTCCACAGGGGCGGGTACCTAAGGTCTCAGTTGTAACTCAAAAGGAACCTGCCGCAACTCGAGAAAAACCAGGAGGTTCTCCCCTCCAGGCAAGATGAGGCCCTTGTCCACTGTGGCGTCACAGGTGAAGTCACACTTTTCTTCTTGAACCTCAAAGGAGTCCTTCACACCCTTGCAGTGACTAAAGAATTATCCCGACATACATGTCTCCACTCGAGAGGAACACCGAGGGTCCTGCCACCACTCAAGAGGATCCCCATTTCCCCCTCATCTGCTCGAGATGAGGATGCCTTTTGCTGCTTCATCGGGAAAGGATTACCAGCATTCCCATCACATCTTAAGAGGAGGCATTCTCAACAGGAAAGTCTAGAAGAACTCCAGGTGCCGGGAGCAAGCGTGAGGAATCCTGTCTGTGAAAAGATCATGTGGAAGGGAGCCTGGCATATGCAAGGACGTGATCAAGCTTCAGGGGTTGCCCCTGGTATTTCCCGAGCATCTGCTCCCCCCCACCCCCGCCAAAAAGTAAGAATCTGCTGGCCTCTGTACTTTGATTTTCCACTCTTCTGATATTCTCTGGGAAAAAGTCAAATCTTGGCTTTAACCTTCTGCATTTGTAAGGGATGTTTCAGTTAACCCCCCTCTGATAGCTCGCTAGATTGCCTAACAGTTTCCTCAGACTTCTTACAACTTGTGAATTGCTTACAGCCTTCAACCGCGAGAGGCACAAAGATTAAAAGCATCTTAAGTAACAGAGCCCTTTNTGATATAGAAGCTGAAACTCCAATACTCTGGCCACCTCATGAGAAGAGCTGACTCATCTGAAAAGACCCTGATGCTGGGAAAGATTGAGGAAAGGAGGAGAAGGGGACAACAGAGGATGAGATGGTTGGATGGCATCACTGACTCAATGGACATGTGTTTGGGTGGACTCCAGGAGTTGGTGATGGACAAGGAGGCGTGGCATGCTGCAGTTCATGGGGTTGCAGAGTCGGACACGACTGAGCGAATGAACTGAACTGATACATTATTTTCATAATGACATTTAAATATATAACATAATAATATTAGTTAGGAAAATAATCTTTATAAAATAACTAAACTGTTCCATGAACTGGTATGTCATCTGAATATGATTCTTTCCTCAGTAATTAACTAAGAGTAAATGATTAGAGAAAGCAAGAAATAGAAGAGAAAAAAGAAAATTGCCAGCACAATCATTGGGAGGAAAATAGTTTTATCTGTCACATATAAGTTTCACGTAAGAAAATATTATCAGCTGTGTTTTAAGATTTATGGTTGGTTCTGATCTGATGTAAGGTTTTTCTGTTGGTTTTGTTAAGAAATACAATCACTGCTGTATGGTATAAGAAAGAGAAAAGCACGTTGGACATTAGAAACAGAATAAGCCTTTCCCCCCCCGCCCCCGCAGAAAGACCTTAAAAGCCATTAAAGCCAATGTAACTTAATTTACAATAATGATGATAAAGAAACATTGGTTCTTAAAACCTCAGCTCAGGACACCCTCCATAGCATTTTGAAACACTGTAGGTGCTGGCTTCTGGCCCAGATTAGAGAAAATTATATTACATATTGTTAGGGCTGATAGAAATTTTACTTCAGTTGAAAATATTTAAAATCTCAACAATCATGGAAATAGGAAATTTATGAACTTGTCCAAATTACTTTTTTTTTTTTTTTGCTTTCTAAGAAAATTCTAAGAAAGCCCTGTTAAGGACAGAAAGGTGAAGATTAAGATCAGTAGAATATTAAACTAGTCTTCAAGAATGGTATAATTTCTAATGATAACTAATTTAACTAATTTATATCTTGAACTTAAATGACTCTAAGAGTTTAAAGGAGACTAAGCTTCATTTTTACCTAATAATTTTTAATAAGAGAAAACAGTTAACATTTCAGTCCTTATAAGAATTTATCAAATATATGAATACTTGCAAGTGTTTCTCAATGGATACATGCATTCATCTAAAGAAACAGATCATTAGGTGTCAAGTATTTGAGTAGACTAAGCATTTTGAAAATTACATAAGCATATTGAATATTACATAAAATGGTCCAAGTGTATGAAAAAAATTAAACTTTGGAGAGCCAAAACATTGAGTAATTAGGAAAATATGATATGTAAGATATGATGCAGGTAAAGGGAGAAAACAGTTCATTACCATGGAACACTGAGACATCTTTATTGTGAAAATAGTTATACTATCCAAAGAAATGTACAGATTCAATGTAATACCTATCAGATTACCCATGACATTTTCACAGAACTAGAACAAACTGTTTTTTTCAATTTGTATGGAAGAAAAAAGACTCTGAATAGCCAAAGCAATCTTGAGAAAGAAAAATGGAGCTGTAAGAATCAACCTTCCTGACTTCAGACTACACCATGAAGCTGCAGCAATCAAGACATTATGATAATGTCAGAAAAAAAAAAAAAAAAAANAGTCAAAGGGAAGTTTACAAATTTCAATAAGTAATCAGCAGTTTCAACAGTGTTGAATGCAGATCAGATGCATTCAACATCTGCTTCTTGTAAATCATAGCAGGAATTTTTTTAAAATTAGTACTTAATGTCAAAAAAAAAAAAAAAAAAAAAACAGAAATACAGACCAGTGGAACAAGACAGAAAGCCCAGAGATAAACCCATGCACCTATGGGCATCTTACCTTTGACAAACAAGGCAAGAATACACAATTGAAGACAAAAGATTCTCTCTTCAAAAAGCGATGCTGGAGAGACTGGACAGCTACATGTAGAAGAATGAAATTAGAACACATCCTGACACAACTGAGTGACTTCACTTTCTTTGTTTAACAGCATACACAGAAATAAATTCAAAATATATTAAAGACTGAAATGTAAGGTGAGAAACTACAAATGTCTTAAAGGAAAACATAGGCAGAATACTCTTTGACATAAATTGCAGCAAGATCCTCTTATACCTACCTCTTAGAGTAATGGAAATAAAAACAAAACAACAACAACAAAAAAGGGAGACCAAATTAAACTTAAAAGCTCTTGCATGGCAAAGGAAACTATAAGTATGATGAAAAAACAACCAAATCAAAAAATGGGAAGAAGACCTAAATAGACATTTCTCCAAAGATATACAAATGACCAAGAAACACATGAAAAGATGCTCAACATCATTCATTACTAGAGAAATGCAAATCAAAACTACAATGAGGTGCCACTTCATACCAGTCAGAATGACCATCATCAAAAAATCTACAAACACTAAATACTAGAGGTGATATGAAGAAAAGGAAACACTTTTGCACTGTTTGTGGGAGTGTAAGTTGTTCAGCCACTATGTATAAAAGTATGGCAATTTCTTAAAAATCTAGGAATAAAACTACCATGTGACCTGCAATTTTACTACTAGGCATATACCCAGAAAAACGCATAATTCATAAAGACACATGCACCCCATGTTCATGGCAGCACTATTTACAATAGCTAGGACTTGGAAGCAATCTAGATGTCCATCAACAGATGAATGGATAAAGAAGTTGTGGTACATGTATACAATGGAATACTATTCAGCCATACAAAGGAATGAATTAGAGTCAGTTGAAGGGAGGTGGATGAACCTGTCAGCCTGTCATATAGAGTGAAGTAAGTCATAAAAAGAAAGATATCATGTATTAACACACACACAAATACACACACACACACACACACACACATAGAATCTAGAGAAATGGCATGGATGACCAACACAACATTGTAAATCAATTATTTTCCAATCAAAAAAATTAAAAAGGCAATGACCCCAATGTGGCATTAAATTTGACAATGTGTTAGGGAAGCAGAAAGTTTTTCTCAAACTGAGACAAACCCTTGTAATTCAAAGAATAGAACATGACTTGCTGGGACTTTCCAAGTGGCCCAATGGTAAAGACTTCGTGCTTCCACTGCAGGGAGTGTGGGTTCAATTCCTGGTCAGGAAACTAAGAAACCACATGCTTTGTGGTGCAGCCAAAAAAGAAAAAAGAATAGCATTGCTTATTAAGGATGTGTTAGGAAGTATAGGATAAAATGTATGTATGTTTGAGAAGAGTGTGTAGACATAAGGCGGAAAAGGTAGGTTAGAAACTGAGAAGGAAGATATTTAGCAGCTAAATTTCAATCTGTTTTCTTCCTATACTGGAGAGACATTTCTTGGAAAGTCTTGGGATTCTCACATTGATGACAATTATAGTAAAAATTACTTTTATGTAAGATATCTGATTTGCATTATTTGGATTAACAAGTCAATCCCCTGTATTCAAAATCATTTATAGAATTATACTGTATCCAGTGAGATTTATTTTATATTTGATTTGTCTACTAATTGGCTGATGTGCTTGAAAAATAGCATGGATATAGGAGCCTGGTGGGCTGCAGTCCATCAGGTTGCAAATAGACACTTGGACACAACTGAGTGACCCAACAACAGGCTGATAATCCTAAAAAATCAAATTTAAAGCAGAAGATTTGGGTAGCAGGTTGAAGGATGAATTGCAGAGACATACGAAAAATGGATAGGGTGGTATGTATAATGACTCAGGTAAAAGAAAATAAGTAACTGAAATTGGCAAAGAATTTAGAAAAGGACTGCATATGAAAGATATTTTAGTGGCAGAACTCTTGACTGCTGTATGTTTCTGCTAAAGTAAAGATGGTATTCAACAGAAACACCAACAGTTTTGACTTGGGCAGTCAATTAGATGATATCATTCACTGAGAGAAAAGAATACAACATAAGGGGCATACATGCTTGGTGGCAAAATTAATTTGCTCAGCTTAAGAAATTTCGCATTTGAGGTGTAGGGGAAACATTGAGTTAGAGATGTAGCTATATGTTTGCTGAGTTGAAGATGAATACAGGTGGCATCTCTATCTATTCTTATATTTGTTTTCCTACCTATTTGTGATTATATACAGAATAGTTCTCTACTATATTTCTTCCTTCAAACAAAAGCTCTTAGCCATAATGCTATAGTTTAATTTATTTTTATATTTTGCTAAAGAATTTTGCTGTAGCTAGACTGTTTGGGATTAAGGTTAAACTACCACTTGCTAGTAATACAAAGCTAAATAATTTAGTTAACCTCTACATGACTCAGTTTTCTCATCTATAAAATAGTAATGGTATCTTAAATTTCTTCTACAGTGGATTATAACACATTTATCTTAAATGCACATTCATTGGGTACACATACATATACTCTCCTAGCACTGTTTATATTTTACACACTAAATTATGACTATTATTGACCTTAGCTTTCTCTTCCTCAATTTTTAGCAGCATAAATATGGCAAGTTTCTCATATACTTTGGAAATTATATTACTACAGGAATCAGAGTGAATTGAACATTTGTTGGGGGGGGATGTAGGGCAGGGTTTATGATATTAATATGCCTTCAGCTGGCCTTTTGAAAAAGCAGGAACACATATGGGATGCTGAATTCACTTCGAGTTGGTGAAAAGCCTACAGTTTAGCCTGTAAAATGAGTGAACCAATTAATCATTTCCTAGTTACCTTTCATCACAACTTTTGCTGTATTTGAGAGCACCCTTAGCTCGAACTCTCCTCATTCTGTTGCGAATGAAGTCTGTCTCTTAGGGGAAAGATTGCCTCTCCCTGTTACGCAGCCAGCTACTCGCCTGGGGAAAAGTCTTGGAGAGACAGTTCTGGTGGGTTGCTAGGAGCAATGATTTGCTCCTATTTGCATCCCTGTTTTAGGAACTGGGTCCTCTGTGGTTGGTGGTACAACAGCTCCAAGTCTTTCCTGCTTACCGCTCTGGTTGTGAAACTCCCAATCCATAGGCCAGTAAAAAGGCAAACAGGCCCCTGGTAATATCAGTGATGCTGCACCTAGACAGCCTCCAGCCAGGACCTGGGTCAGAGGGCGGGAGGCCTGTATTCTTAGCTGTACCTTCCTGGAGTAGAATTTCAGTCTCCCTGGAACAAGGATGGAGGATACAGGTATTCATGTAGATTCTCTAAACTCTCACAGTTCTTACCAAGTTTTAGTGTTATTTTATTGAATGCATGTTTCTTCATTGGATATGTGTAATTAGAACCATTTCCAGAGACTTTTTAAAAGTTGTTTTTGCTTTATTTTGCTTTTTAAAAATATTTACCAGTTTCTGCAGGTATGCTGAACTCTTCACACTCTCATGCCACCTCACTTTAATCTTGAACTTAAATTTCAAGTTCCAAATCTATTTTACCAGAAATTCCATGTTCCTGGGGTTGTCAGATGCTCTCCCAGTCATGCAATATTATATACCTACTTGGATCTTATTTCACGATATATGATTCTTTGAAGTTCTAGGAGGGAAAAAGAAAAGTGGTAAACTTGAGTTTAACTGCCATAATGCCATCAAAACCTCCAGAATTAAGAATGCCAGGCTTAAAAGCCATGATAACAATCAATATTTGTAGGAATTAAGGTTGTACAAGCCATTGAATTTTAGAGACAGTTTACAAGTTAGGAATAGTTGAAACCCCAACTATGACTTTCTCTTGAAAGGCCCTAATGGAAGTTATATTGAGATTACTGATGACATTTATTCATAGACTAGCCATATAGTATTTTTATAATTTCCAAAATTGGCTGAGCTATAGCCTCCTCATGAGGGTAGAAAATGAACCATTGAGGGAATAATACACTTTTAGAATACTGAATCAATTTTCCTGTTATGTCAAGGTCACTATAAATGTCATCTGAGATAACACTACTATATGAAACACATTTAATGATATTTCCAAACCGTATTTTCTATATTTCTGAATTAAATCTGAGCAAAAGTAGTTAGGCAAGTTGCTTAGAAACATCATCTGTGTTACTTTACTAAAATCCTATTTTGTTAGTTATTACACTAAATAAGGGTTTCTTTGGTGGCTCGGAGTGTAAAGAATCTGCCTGCAAAGGGAGACTTAGGTTCTATCCCTGAGTTGGGAAGATTCTCTCGAGCAGGGCATGGCAACACACTCCAGTATTCTTGCCTGGAGAATCACCATGGACAGAGAGGCTTAGCAGGATACATTGCACGGTGTCACAAAGAGCCATACATGACTGAGCGACTAAAGTCACTCAACAAACACAAGCACAACAACAACACTAAATAAATGACTTAATGGCAGTATACAGTACTTTATAAGTGGTACTATTCAATATTTATTAACTGCCCTAATCAACTGAATGCTCTTCTCATAAAACAAATTAATCCTATAGAAATGTGGCTCTTATGAAAATCCAAAAATCAACTTTAGAATAGAAATTTTTGGCAATAACACATCAGAGTTAAATAACTGTATGGTATAGAGTCAAAATACCAGGGATGCCAGTGAAAATATGAAAAGAAATTTGCGTGAGGCACAGAGAAGGTCTTGAAAATGTTACTACAATTTAAATTAGATTTGAGTTAGTGATGCAACGTTTAAAATTTGTTAACATGAGCTTCCAAATCATGTTTTCATTCCCATTGGTAACATTTTTAGCTCAATCCACAGTATTTGATAAAAGAAAAATATAACAAATAGATTTTAATAGAGATGGGTTATCCAAGCAGAAATCTATGTGGAAATGTTATATGGAATTTAATTATTCATATTTTACTTGGCAAGAAGAATGATGTCATAATTTAATGGCTTCAATGTGTTTTTACTGTTTTTTTTCCCTCTCATAATGTCAAAAGTATATGAATTTCATCTTACTCCTTCAAGATTATAGCCCTATGGGGGGAAAATCAATCATATGTCTCTAATATTGCATTTTAAATAACAGGAGTAATTTTTCTTTTTTTTCTTATCTCTAGAGTCCAGGGTTTAATACTTGACAGTATTTGTAGGTTTTCATTTTCAAGAGCTTGCTTCTGAGCTAAAATTAATTTTCATGCTTTTCCAATTTTGTACTTTCATAACAATGATTATTTCAAGTGATAAACCACAGTAATGAATAAAAGCAATGTTTAGATACAAAGTTTCTGCATTGTTTACAAACAGAAATTTTAAATAATGGCTCTATGGGGAAAAGTATTATCCTAATTCATGAAAACAGTACAATCAGCTCAATCAGCTATTATAATGGTTTACTTGAGGTAGACTAATTTAATTGTAAAGTGACAAAGTTTTACCCACTCATTAAATATTGTGATTTAGGCAAGTGTAAATATAATATTTTTTACTTAAAATATTATGTGACCCTCATCATTAGAAGCTGTCATTTTTAATAGTGTGCAATATAGAAAGATTTAAGAGGCTAATAAAAATGATATAGATGGAATGAATACATTTATGTCACATAAAATATTTATTATAAAATTTTAGATTTTATAACTTTGTTTAGATTATATATTTTGTCTCAAAAAAACTGAGGAATTTACATCTATAGAGGTAAGGATATTAAAACAAAGTGTTTATTTTGTCCAGTGTCACAAGACTAAAATATCATTTATTGTCTTTTCACTGCTTTAAATGTACTCCCAACAATATTTAGCAAAGAGTACAAAATCTTATTTTATGAGTGATTCATCTTACTGCATAAATGCAGTAAATGCATTTGACAGTCTTCATGACAATCTGATGGAATTTCTTCTACAAAAGACTTATTTAAAACTTTCAGAGTCTCAGAAATATGAAATTTTGTTCATTTAAATCATTTATTTTTAGATTAAAATATTAAATTTCATATTATCATTTTTATTGTGCAAACTTTGATGAAAATGGAATAACAATATACTATTTTGCATTACTTCTATGTTTTATTCCAAGATATAATTTGGTCATTTCTTATTCTTATGCAAGTACTCTATTGTGACAGTGGAATTATTAAGAGTTCAATAGTTTTTAAAATCACTGAAATAAGTCTAAGACGTCTTTCATATTAGGTTGGAGTAAGTATAAATATGTATGGATGTGAGAGTTGGACTGTGAAGAAACCTGAGTGCCAAAGAATTGATGCTTTTGAACTGTGGTGCTGGAGAAGACTCTTGAGAGTCCCTTGGACTGCAAGGAGATCCAACCAGTCCATTCTGAAGGAGATCAGTCCTAAGTGTTCACTGGAAGGACTGATGCTGAGACTGAAACTCCAATACTTTGGCCACCTCATGGGAAGAGTTGACTCATTGGAAAAGACGCTGATGCTGGGAGGGATTGGAGGGAGGACAAGAAGGACAGAGGATGAGATGGCTGGATGGCATCACCGACTCGATGCACATGAGTCGGTGAACTCTGGGAGTTGGTGATGGACAGGGAGGCCTGGCGTGCTGCAGTTCATAGGGTCGCAAAGAGTCACACACAACTGAGCAACTGAACTGAAGTACAAATAAGAATAATATAACCCTAAATCTTCTGTTTTGAAATAATAAATTTAGCAAAAAAAAAAAAAATGGGGAGAAATAATGTCTATGCAAAAGGTTAGCCAGTGGAACTTAAAATGTTCATATGTTGTTTATCTGGCTAGTAACAAGTGTGTGTGTGTGTGTGTGTGTGTGTGTGTGTGTGTGTGTCCCTCAGGGGTGACTGACTCTGATAACACCTGAAAAAATAAAACCTAAGTTTAAGTTTGCATATATATTGCAAGAAAAGTTAAAGTAATAGAAATTATAGCTAATTTGTCCTTGTATTTAGAAATACTAAGAATGTTCTTCTTATTGATTCTTATGTATCAAGTAGGAAAATTAATCAACTGAAATTAACTCTCAGAATAAAAAATATAAATAAGCTACATGATTGTGAGAAGAAATTTCCTATTTCTCAGACTTTGAAATTTAAAAAAAATTATCAGTTAATATGAAATTTACCAAGATAAATAATGCAGGCATCTTTTTCAGGGCATGGACATATTTTTGCAAGGTCTAGCTTTTAAATTCCTAGAAATTTTATTTATATTTACTTTATAAAAGAAAATTATATTTCAAATAACAAAAATAAAAAGTAATGAAAATATTTGTTTAGTCATATAGACTATGGCTACTACTGGTAAAAGCTTTTCAATTACAGGTGGCATAGGTGGCGCTAGCAGTTAAGGAACCTGCCTGCTAGTGCAGGGGACCTAAGAGACATGGGTTTGAGCCCTGTCTTGGGAAGATCCCCTGGAGAAGGAAATGGTGACCCACTCCAGTATTCCTGCCTGGAAAATCCCATTGACAGAGAAGTCTGGCAGGCTTCAGTTCATAGGGTCACAAAGAGTCGGACACCACTGAAGTGACTTCAGTTCAGTTCAGTTCANTGCTTTTTCGATGATCCAGAGGATGTTGGCCATTTGATCTCTGGTTCCTCTGCCTTTTCTAAAACCAGCTTGAACATCTGGTAGTTCACGGTTCACAGAATTGTGTCAGTTTTTGCAAAATATCAACATGAATCAGCCATAGGAATACATATGTCCCCTATTTCTTGAACCTCCCTCCCAACTCTCTCCCCATCCCATCCGTCCAGGTTGTTTCAGAGCCAGCCCGGGTTTGAGCTCCCTAAGTCATACAGCAAATTTCCCTTTGGCAGTCTATTTTACATATGGTAAGATAAGTTAACTATAGATGAGAATGTAAGACTTGCAAAAAAATTCTTCTACAATGAAAAATATAAAGAAGAAACGACATGGAGACACGTAAAAGGCGTGGAGACATGGCATCAAGACCCATATCCCTGAGTGGGAAAACTACCAATGACAGGATAATTTTTCTTTGGCACAGTGGTTGACATTTAGTGGGTGGGCAAAATGTACTATTTGGTTAAACATTAATTATTCTCTAGAGCACATATTAGAAGATAGTATTTCATAAATGTGGACTGCATTCTTTCTCTAGGAATGCCATCACAACAGAAATTCTGGAGGCTAGAAGTTGTAGATCAAGGTGTCAGCTGGGTTGGTTTCTTCTAAGAAATCTTTTTCTTTAGTTTCTGGATGGCCACTCTCCTTCCAGTCTTCACTAGGTCTTCCCTCTGCACATGTATGTGTCCTAATTTCTTCTTCTAAGGACACCATTCATATTGAATTAGACCCATTCATATGATTTCATTTTACCTTAATCATCTTTAAAAAGTTCTGAGTCACTGACGACTGGGATGTCAAAATATAATTCTGGGTGGGGGGTAGATGGGCACAATTCAGCTCATGAAGACCTTTACTACTTACTGCTACTTACCAGAGAAGTGTAAAAATGTTCATCAAAAGATGCCAACAAAAATAGAAATAACTCAGACTGAACTGTCTGTTTGTTCTAGGAATCTTAAAATAGATAATTCTATTGGAACTTATTTTTTTTTTTAATGTAAGGGTATTGTACATGTGACTGAGAGTGAATGGATCATGGATGGCCTATATGGCAGGGACTCTCAATATGTTTCAAAATACAAATAATACAACTGAAACTTTGGGTCTTCTTCTCAGAAGTTATTATATATCTTAAAATGAGTCAGTGTATCTTGAGTTAAGAATTCTAAATCTATTCTGTATTAATACATAAGTGGCAATAAATTTTTACCAAAAAAATAGTAAAAGTACATTTTATTAAAATAGGTCAATTTATAAAATGGAGGGATTTAATTTTTCCCAATAGTTCTTAATAAATAGAATTAAGAGAAAAGAAATATCTCATATTAATAATTAGACGTGGTATACTAGCTTTTTGAAATGATTATAATTTGATTTAAAATATTATATTTTACAAATATAAAAATTTTAGATTTTGGTGATAGAATAGTTAATTGCTTATGCTAGTTATATAAGTATTTAGTTAATTTTCTCTATCTTCAAAGAAAATATGTACCAGAGACAAATGAATTTAATGACACACCTTTAAGAATTAAGGGTATCAGGTGAAAACCTTGTAACTCTTACCTTAGGTCTAATACATGTCTTAGAGATTGAATCTTGTGTTCTTCAGATGTAGTGAATGAATACATTTAAGACTATTTCATAGAGTAAAGCTTTTTCTCTAATAGAATTACTTGCATTATCCACAGTTTTAGAATAGGTCATATTCCTTTAGTTTATCACAAAGATGATCCTTATTGTTTTTCTTTCTCCCATCATTCTAAATAAAAGAGTTTATTCTATAGCAGTTTTAAAGGATTTGCTTTAAAAATAACCTCCAAAGATTTAGAGCCTATAGAGTGACCACCTCTACACTTTACTGGTCACAAGTCATTTTAAAGCAACTAAATCCAACCTGAAAATAATGTCCTGTCTGTGTAATCCCCAGGGGAGGATGTAGAAGTTAGTCATACAGCCCAGCAAAAGAACTGCCTGTCAGGCAAATGCCATAGATAAATAGTCCCAAAAGGACTTCGAGGAACAGGAAAAGTCTGTCTATATCTTATAGAGAGAAGTGCAGTTTGTTTCACAGTAACTGGATATTTTAGACATTTTAGAGTTTTCTATTGAATAATTGCATGTGTAATTGTCTGAACAATTTTCCTGTGTTTTAAAAATACATGTTTTACTTCCTGATAGTCCTGCAACATTTTTAAAAACACTTCTTTAAAGAAAAAGACCTTGCCTTACCTTGCCTTTCCTGCTTATGGAATCTATTACAGCAGAAGGCAGAGAAGCTGGAAACATCAATAATGAAGCAGTGATTGACAGATAAATGTAGAAAAGAGCACAATTCATGAGATAACTGGGAATTGCTGGGCAATCACGTGTTTGATAAGGAAGGAAGGACTCACACAATAAATATAATACGTAAATCTTTTGGTGGGGTGTGCCAAAATTCAGGTGAGTTTAAGACATAAAGGACGTTTTCAGTCATGTTGTCACTTTTCTCTTTCCTTGGTCGCTCATCTGCAATGCTGGGCAAAAAAAAAGAAAAGAAAATCATGCATCTTCCACAATTCTCCCCGATAATAGTTTGATAGGACATGACATTTCTTAAGTTCTTGAAGTTTTCAAGGCAAATAAAGAAGTAGGATGGAAGAGACGGAGAGGGTGGTGATGAAAATAATTTTTTTCAAAGTATTTTTTGTATTCCAGGTCTCACTGTTATAATTATTGACATTTTTAGAGACATTAATGATTTTGCTTGACATCTCCCTATAATCTATTTTGCTAATCATCTTAATCAGAGTATGCAGAGCATAATTTAACATTCCTCTTCTAACTCAGGGCCTTCACATGACTATTAATTAGCACACTGCAGTAAGAGAATGATGCCTTAAAGGACTATTAAGAGGTGGAGGCCTTCTTGCCCTGATCTAAATGGCGCCAGATGGCTGTCTAATTAGTTACCCTACTGCATCTACATTTCACTTCAGAGCTGCTATCTCCTTTGCAGAATAGCAGTTAACAGAGCCTACTCATTATTTTTCACATTTATTTGACCTGATGTCTTATACAGTCTGAGGAAATAAAATTACAAAATTGATTATATTTTAAAACTTAATTATTTTGATTAATGTAAAGGTTTGTCTTCCATCTCACCCAAGGAGTAAATATTTTATACAAATAACAACATTCATGTGAGTGTGTCTACTTACTCCCAAGCCTTTTTGGTGTACTTCAGAAATTGCCAGTTGATGTTTTTAAGGTTTAAATTTTGAATCCTGGAACATAAATGAATGTTTGTGCCTATAGATGAACATCTCATTGCAGATTTGTGATATGCAGTTCACACTTAGGGCTTCCTTAGTGGCTCAGATGGTAAATAATCTGTCTGCTAGTGCAGGAGACCCAGGTTTGACCCCTGGGTCAGGAAGATTCGCTGGAGAAGGGAATAGCTACCAACTCCAGTGTCTTTGCCTGAAGAATCCCATGGAGAGAGGAGCCTGGTGGGCTACAGTAAACGGGGTTACAAAGAGTTGGACACAACTGAGCGNCCCAGGTTTGACCCCTGGGTCAGGAAGATTCGCTGGAGAAGGGAATAGCTACCAACTCCAGTGTCTTTGCCTGAAGAATCCCATGGAGAGAGGAGCCTGGTGGGCTACAGTAAACGGGGTTACAAAGAGTTGGACACAACTGAGCGGCTAACAGACACAGACACAGATACAGAAACACACACAGAGTTCACTCTTAAACCCACCACACACAAAAAACATTATATATATTTTCAAGGTATGACTACCAAAATAGTTAAAAGCAATGAACTGCCTTCATGCTAGTGTTTAATGTTACGGCACCTCTGAGATTTCATAAGATGAGACATATGTACGGAGTATAGAGATCTCAGGGAAATATCTTCCCTAGCAGCAATAACCAGATTAAAATAACCACTTCTTATATATTTTAGTCTATAATTTTCTTAAGATGAATAAGTAGTAGTATTAATTGCAATAAATTTGCATATATCATATATGGTCAAAAGGACTATACAGAACCCAAATGAAAGAAAACCACGAAGACTTACCCCCAAATCAATTCAGCTGAGTTCAAATTACTAGTTATTAAGAAGAGAATACAGTTATTTAAATATATATTAAAGATATATTTAACCAAAATAAAAATATATTAAATCTATCAGAAATTTACTGCTGTATTCTCAGATTTGCAATAACAAATACTTTTTAGAATTTAATTATTTTTTACTGCACTGGGTCTTCATTGCTTTGCACTGGCTTTCTCTAGTTGCCAAGTGCAGGTTTTAAACTGGAGTGGCTTCTCTTGCTGCAGAGCACCGGTTCTAGGCTAAGGAAGCTTCAGTAGCTGTGGCATGTGGACTCAGTAGCTGTGGCCCACAGGCTCAGCTGCTCTGTGCACGTGGGATTCTTCGCAGACCAGGGATCAAACTCATGTCCTCTACTCTTATCCACTGCATCACCAAGGAAGTCATGATTGGTCTTTTAAGATTTTGAGCTTGAGTTGATAAAATAAAGCATTTTATAGGTTTTCTTCAATTTAAAAACA
>SJYV01021050.1:1123291-1144055 GCA_006410875.1 Neotragus pygmaeus | reverse complement strand
GGAAGAAAAGTTATGACCAACCTAGATAGCATATTCAAAAGCAGAGACATTACTTTGCCGACTAAGGTCTATCTAGTCAAGGCCATGGTTTTTCCTGTGGTCATGTATGGATGTGAGAGTTGGATTGTGAAGAAGGCTGAGTGCCGAAGAATTGATGCTTTTGAACTGTGGTGTTGGAGAAGACTCTTGAGAGTCCCTTGGACTGCAAGGAGATCCAACCAGTCCATTCTGAAGGAGATCAGCCCTGGGATTTCTTTGGAAGAAACGATGCTAAAGCTGAAACTCCAGTACTTTGGCCACCTCATGCGAAGAGTTGACTCATTGGAAAAGACTTTGATGCTGGGTAGGATTGTGGGCAGGAGGAGAAGGGGACGACAGAGGATGAGATGGCCGGATGGCATCACTGACTCGATGGACTTGATTCTGAGTGAACTCCGGGAGTTGGCGATGGACAGGGAGGCCTGGCGTGCTGTGATTCCTGGGTTCGCAAAGAGTCGGACATGACTGAGCGACTGAACTGAACTGAACTGGACTGCAGCAGGCTGGACTTCCCTGTCCATCACCAACTCCCGAAACTTGCTAAAACTCATGTCCATCGAGTTGGTGATGCCATCCAACCATCTCATCCTCTGTTGTCCTTCTCCTCCCGCCTTCAATCTTTCCCACCATCAGGGTCTTTTCCAGTGAGTTAATTCTTCACATCCGGTGGCCAAAGTATTGGAGTTTCAGTTTCAGCGTTAGTCTTTCCAGTGATTATTCAGGACTGATTTCCTTTAGTACTGACTAGTTTGATCAGTCAACCAAGATAATAAATAAAATTTAAGGCTCCACTTTCAGGAAAGACTACTTAGGAGTAAAGAAGGCAGTGAGAAAAAATTCTCTCTCCTCTTATTTCTGGTTAAAACATTCTGGGAAATGCATCTGTGAGGAGCAACTCACCCTGATAAACAGAAAATCTGAGTTAAAACTCTCTGCAAAATTGGATACTGCTATCTCTTTCATGAAGTGGTATCCCTGCAGGGTGATCCAACTCTTTCCAAAAGGAATTAGAAAAAGGCAAACAAACTGCAGGCAAGCAATAGATCCAAGGTCTGAGAATCAAGGTCTGCAAAGCGATCAACAACCACAGATACCATGAGGCAGAGGATCACACCTCGAGAGTATCATGCACTGGAACCAATTATGGGATGATAGAGACAATGGACAGTGGACACCATTACTCCCTTATTGATGGCCTGAAGACCTAACAGAGTCTCTTTTGAACGCCTATGCTCAGCACTTAAGGTAATGTGTCTGGGAAGAAAAACAAACTGTTTTTCCACTTCTCTCAGTCCCTCTGACTTAACTCTGGAGTTCTCTGCAACACACAAAAACAAAGATTTTTAAAATCTTGCTACTTTTTTTAAGAAAAAAAATACAAATAAAAGTCCACAAATAAGCCTTTGTCAGTCACAGCATACCTTAGTGAAAGTAACTTGATTGATAAAATAAACTTGTGTGTAAAATAACATTTTGTTAAGGAACATTTGTGGGAAGGCAATATAGAGGTTTCTTTGTGATCAGTTCTTGTACGTGTGTGTATGTGTGCACTCTAAGGGATTAGGTTTTTCTCTTTAAAAAAATTTTTAACATAGAATTCTTCCTTCCTCTGCAATTCTTGAGCAACACTGAGAATATTTTGCTTATTTTTGATGCCACGGTTTGATAGTCTTCTTTCTTTAGGTACAATTCTATGACATACACTGCTTGACAGGAAAAAAAAAATCTAAGAATTTCCAAAGACATTCATATGCTGCATGTATTATATTTTTCATTTTCATTTTGGCATTTTCCAACTCAACTAATTATGTTATCATTCAATGTACACTTTAAAAAAGCAAGTTCTAAGTAAGAAAAAAAAANTGCCACGGTTTGATAGTCTTCTTTCTTTAGGTACAATTCTATGACATACACTGCTTGACAGGAAAAAAAAAATCTAAGAATTTCCAAAGACATTCATATGCTGCATGTATTATATTTTTCATTTTCATTTTGGCATTTTCCAACTCAACTAATTATGTTATCATTCAATGTACACTTTAAAAAAGCAAGTTCTAAGTAAGAAAAAAAAACACAAAAGCCTTTGAAATTTTGCTGTCTAACTTTAAAATTATTCCTGACATCTTTAAATAGAAGAAAATTATATTGATGCTTTTACATATCTGTATATTATTTGCTTCTGTGTTGTTCTCTCTCCACTTCCACCCCTCACCCTCCATATTTCTATATCTATTTCTCTAATGATTTCTTTCTTGAGAATACAGTCTTGAGTGATCCATTCAATGGTAATAGTTGCTGAAGAGTTTATTGACCTTTTCTGGGTTGTTGCTAGCTGTGGAGGTTTTGACACATTATAACTCTCCACCAAATATAGATATTACTTACACTTCTCATTCTCTTTCTTAGGCTATAAGGTATGCAGGAATTCTGCCAAATGTACAAATGGTCAGTTGTGACCAGAATTGAAACTGTGGCAATGAGCATATGCTACCAGTACATATTTACACACAGATACAGTGCTCCCCCACATCCACCAGGGGACTGGTTCCAGGACCACTGCACCACCTCACCCTGCTTGCCAATAGCAAAATGTATGGATTCCCTTATCTAAAATGGTGTACTACACCCTAAATGGTATATTCTGCATCTGTGGATTTAACTGCAGATCAAATATCAAAAATTGATGGGATGTTGGCTGACTGTGGATGTGGAACCAGTGAGTACAGAAGGCCTACTGTATTTCATCTTCTATTGCAATAGACTGTATTTTAACCAGTCAATGAGCCATTGATTATAAGGCACATCATTATATGCACCACCAAGACAGAGAACATATTTCCATTTAAATCTGACACACCATCAATTGTAAGATGAAGCCCCATTTTATAGATAAAAGCTATAGAGAAGAAGGAAACCACAGAACTGATGAAAAGTAGTGAACATATTATGTTGGTGTGCCTTTTCCTCTTGTACTTCTAGTGTCAAACACCAAGCATATTTTACCTACCTGCATTCTTTCACTCTTCTTTTTTCAAATTAAATTTTATGTGCAAGCAATTTTGCTGATTTGGCTTTGATTTTAGGATGCAGCTTAAGGCCCTGTGCTTAGTTTCTCTCCAATTTATGTCATAGAACTTGGCATCATTTATTCCTGCAGAGTTAATTTCATTTATTCTGCCTTCAGTTGGCCAGTGAAACAGATCTCAGAGAGAGTTGGCACATGAGTCCAGGACCCAGAAGCTGCTTTGTTATTCCAGATTAAAAGAATTATTTAAAAAGACATATCAATTTTAAGAGCATTTGGGCTAAGTTCTACAAAATTGTGAGGGAGGAAAAGTTAGTTTTCCGTGTCATCCTTCTTCTTGATAGCTAATTTTCTTACTTACTTTCCCAAAACATAAAGATTAGAAGGTGCCCTATTAGTCTCCTCTATTATCCTCCTACTAAAAGCTGCGTGTTTTTTCTCTTATATCCTCAGGGACAGCAGTTTAGCAATTGGCAAATCTTATAATATAATACTTTAAGCTGGACAAAGAAAGGGAAACGAGACTGCCCAGAGGGGGAAAAAATGATATGCATTTAACACTGACCTTTTGGAAAGCAATTAATATTCTTTTATCCAATAATTGGGGACTTTAAGTGAGTTGGGTGAGTTTTAGAACAAATAGCAAGGAAGAGAAGTTTTGGCACGTTATTAGGTAAGATATTTTGGGGAAGGTGGATCTTCTATCTATTTACAGTGTATAGTTAAAACTTGAAGCCATTAATGACAGGGACTAGCCTAATCTAGGCTTCCCTGGTGGCTCAGATAGTAAAGAATCTGCCCACAATGCAGGAGACACGGGTTCAATCCCTGGGTGGGGAAGATCCCTTGGAGAAGGGCATGGCAACCAACTCCATTATTCTAGCTTGGAGAATCGCATAGACAGAGGAGCCTGGCGAGCTACAGTCCATAGTGTAGCAAAGAGTCAGACACGACTGAAGCAACTTAACAAAACGGGTGCATGCATAGGCATTAAATAAGTAATTTCATGTGTGAAAGTGAAAGTTGCTCAGTCATGTCCGACTCTTTGAGACCCCATGGACTATACAGTCCAAGGAATTCTCCTGACCAGAATAGTGGAGTGGGTAGCTTTTGCCTTCTCCAGAGGGTCTTCTCCACCCAGGGACTGAACCCAGGTCTCCTGCATTGCAGGTGGATTCTTTACCAGCTGAGCCACATGTGTGGTAGGGATTATAAAAGAGATATGCAGGATGTTATGGGATCCAGTCTGGCGTTTGACAACCTGCACTGGGTCAAGGAGATGATATCTTATTTGAGACCTCAAAGGTGGGAGTATAATGACTTCGTGAAAGTAGGAAATGGGGTAGGACTTCAAGCTCAGGGAAAAGTTAGTCTTTTTGAGGGCCCAGAGGTCAGAGAGTTAATTGTACCTCACTGCAACTAAAACAAATTATGAATGAAATATAAGATGGTAATATGTCATAGATGAGATTCAGACGATAGGTTGCAACTATCCACACTGTGGGAGGCCCTGTAAGCCATTTAAGTAGCTTGGATTTTATTCTAAAAGACTTCAAAATACATGAAAGGATCTTAAGCAAGAATTAACCCATTTTATGTTTTACTTTTTTAATATTCTAGCTGAGAGTGAAGAATATATCAAAGAAGGGGCCGACTGAATGCAAGAGACCACTGAAATAGCCACTGGAGTAGACTAGATGGGATCACAATGCTGAGAATAGAAAAGGGTGGTTGGCGCCCACAGGAAAGCTGGGGGAGAGTGGATAAAAATGAGTGCAATTTCGAAGTGAACTGCTTAAGATTTATATGTTCAATGAAGAAAAAGAAGCCATCAAACATGACTGCATAAATGCCAATTTTCTCTCAAGCAGCTGGGTAGATAATGATACCATTTATGGATGGGTAGGGGAAGAGGAGAAAGAAAAACAAAACTGGGAAGAAATTCCAAAGGAGCTCTGATATTTAGGGATCAAGTGGTAAAGAGAGAGGTGACAGAGGAGATAAAAAAGATACAAACATCAAGTAGAAGGAAAATCTAAAACAACAACATTATTAAAGAAACCAAAGAAAATGATTTCTAGAGTGAAGGTCAACAGCATCAAATGCTGCTTGAAAACCAAGCTACACAAAAACTAGAATTGTTTTAATGGAATTATTGACATGGTACTCACTGGCAGCTGTGTTAAGACTCCAAGAATAACTGAGAAGGGAGGTAAAGGGATTATAGAATATAAAGTCATTTAAGAAGTTAGACAGTTAAAGAAAAGATATGAAACATGTTTACAAGCACATGGAAAACAGCCAGATGTTGGAATGTGTGATATTCAAGAGTTTTTTTGAAGGTAAGTAATAAAAACTAACCTTAAACTAGTGTAAATAAAATGAGAGGAAATTTCTTATAAGGATAGAAAGGAAGCCCAATGAACCCAAAGGCAGGCAGAGAATACAATTCGCCAGAACCCAGTACACTAACTGATTAACTGACCAGGTTTGTTTGTCCGATGAGTTTTAGTTAACCAGATTTTATTGTGATTATATAAATATTTGTGAGAATGTTTATGATTGTGACTTTTCTACTCTCTGTTGCTAGAGTGGAAGATCAAAGTGAAGGTAAAGAAAATTGAGGGGTATAAAATAGTGTAATCACAAGAATGTACATAATTGTTTTGGTATATTCTTCTTAAGAATGTAGTTTTAACAAATATTATAATGTAATAAGCATTCTCTTCTAGGATAATTCTTATTATAGTATATATTCAAAATTATTATTACTAATAGCCTTCTCAAATTCTTCATTTGCATGCCCTCAATTCATCTTAGTGGTCTGTAATTAGGAGAATAGGAGGCATCCATGTGGCAAAGGAAATGGAATAGATCGGGCACATCTGGAATAGTAACTTGGAGAAGCACTGGAGAATCTTGCAGAAGGAGGCTACTGGGAAATCTTTGTTGATTGAGAAATCAAGGGCAGAAAGCAAAGAAAGTGGATGGAATTAAAGTCTCAAAAAATCCATTTCTAATCTCAATAAAAAATAATTTCTGACTCTATATTATCATAGAAATGTCAGCCCTTCATTTTCTTCATAAAAAGGATGAATACAGCTAGTTTTCTTTTGTATTTCATAGCCAAACTTCTCAAGTGAATGTATGATTTGAAAAAGAGCTACTATTTGTTGAACACTTACTATGTGACTTCGCTGACTTACTACGTGGCATCCCTGGTGGCTCAGACAGTAAAGCATCTACCTTGCAATGCAGGAGACCCAGCTTCAATCCTTGGGTTGGGAAGATCCCCTGGAGAAGGAAATGGCAACTCACTCCAGTACTCTTGCCTGGAAAATCCCATACCAGTTTCCTCTGGTAGGTNCAGACAGTAAAGCATCTACCTTGCAATGCAGGAGACCCAGCTTCAATCCTTGGGTTGGGAAGATCCCCTGGAGAAGGAAATGGCAACTCACTCCAGTACTCTTGCCTGGAAAATCCCATACCAGTTTCCTCTGGTAGGTTACAGTCCATGGGGTCACAAAGAGTCAGACACAACTGAGCAACTTCACTTTCTTTACCATGTGACAAGCTTTTTATTTTATCTTTGCAACAACTTATGGTGTATTTATTATTATATTCTCCTTATTTGATTCGGGCAGAAGGGGATTAAACAATTTGCCCAAAGTTGCAGTGTTATTGAAGGATGAAATATGTATTCAAACGTGAACAATCTGATTCTGGAACTCTGGTTCTCATAAAACACTGAACAGCTACCTCTGCATTGATATTAACTTTGTCTAGTTTGTCTCGATAACATCTAATTATTATCCCATAACTCTACCAGTGTTGCATTGTTACAGTCACAAACAATCATCAATCATCAATCCCTAATGTCCCCTTCTTGATACTGCTATAACTTTTAATGAAGTCTATTATATTAGTAAATATTCTTTTTCTTTTGCCCTTTTCAACACCTCTATCTCCCTTTTTTCCACAACTCTTCCATTTGCCCCGTAAGGAGAGGTTTGTCTCAAGTCTTCAAATCTGAGCCCAAATCTCCATATAGTACTTTAGTCTCCTTTAGGAATAAAACCCTTAAAGGAAATTCTCTCAGCAAAACCCTTTTTACTACAATAAAGCTACATATGGGGGCTTCCCAGGAGGTTCTAGTGGTAAAGAATCTGCCTGACAGTGCAGTAGACATAAAGAGACAAGGGTTCGATCCCTGGGTCAGGAAGATCCCCTGGAGGAGGGCATGGCAATGCACTCCAGTATTCTTGCCAGGAGAATCCCATAGACAGAGGAGCCTAGTGGGCGATAAACCATAGGGTTGCAAAGAGTCAGACATGACTGAAATGATTTAGCATGCACACATATAGAGCTACATATTGTAAGCTACATATTCCACTCCAAGATTGGGATATACGATGAACACACAGATCCCACCAGCCATGAGTCACATCTGATCGATTCCTACATGACTCAATATGTGGAAGATCTCTTTGTCCACCAAATGGTACCATTCCTCACACACTAAAATATGTGCTTCAACTGTAGACTCTGTGTCTTAAACAGCCTTGCTAGACTGGTCAAAGCTATTTATATAATCTAACTAGATCTAACCTGTCCCGTCTGATCCTGAATCACTTTTCTCTACCATTTTCAGTGTTACTTCCTGGTTCCAGCATGCTTTATGCTTTAATTAGATGTTGCCACTTAGTTTCAGAATATAAATGTATCACTGCAGTTTAGTTGGTCTACTTGGTTTACACACTTTTTCACTGTCCAAGAAAACAGAAAGTGTGGGCTCAGAGGTCAAATTATCTTATAACTGAGTTTTGGAAGTTCTTTATGCATTCTGGATAAAATCCTTTATCAGATAAGTACTTTGCAAATATTTTCTCCCAACCAGTGTCTTCTCATTTAATTCTTTTAAGAGTGTCTTTCAAAGAACATACATTTTTATTTGTATTATGTGAAATTTATCAGTATGTTGTTTATCCGTGGGTGAAGCCCTAACCTTGATATCAAAAATTTACCTAACCCAAGGCAGAAGAGTTTCTCCTATGTTTTATTCTATAAGCCTTATAGTTTTAAAAGTTTTATGATCCCATTTGATGATTTTTGTATTCAGTGAGAGGTATATGTCAAAGTTCATTTCCTTTACATAGGGAAATCCAATTGTTCAGGTATCCTTTATTGAAAGAAAGGCAATTCTTTCTTCACTGAATTGTCTTTGGACTTTGTCAAAAATGAATTGATGATATAGGTATGAGTCCATTTTTAGACTGTCAATTCTATTCCATTAGTCTATATTTCTCTTTTGGCCCCAATACTACTTTATCTTTATAACTATAACATTGTAATAAGTCTTATAAATCAGGTAATATTATTCCTCCATGATTTTTCTTCTTTTTAAAGTTTGCTTTGAATCTCCCAAGTCCTTTGGATTTCCATATGATTTTTTTTGGGGGGGGGTCAATTTTTCAATTTATGAAAAAACAAAGTCTGCTGAGATTTTAATTGGGATTGCATTGATTCTATAGATTAATATGAAGAATATTGACATCTTAACAATATTGATTCTTCCTATTATTGAACATGGCATGTCTCTACATTTATTTAAGTGATCTATTATTTGTTAAACCCATGTTTTGTAGTTTTTAGTGTATAGACCTTGCACAATTTTGCCAAATTGATCTCTAAGTAATTCATACTTTTTGATGCTGTTGTAGTTGTAATTTAGAAAGATTTCATTCTTTCATGAGTTGCCTAAGGGGCAGCGGCCAAGAGGAGCTACCCCACATTCAAGGTCGGGGGTGGCAGTCAGGAGGAGCTACTCATGTCAGAGGTCAGGGACCGCAGCTGAGAGGAGCTACCCCATGTCCAAGACCAGGGGCAGCGGCCAGGAGGAGCTAACCCTTGCCCGAGGCCAGGGGTGGCGGCCAGGAGGAGTAACTCCACGTCCAAGGAGCAGCGGCTGCATGCACACAGGGGGGCCTAGAGGAGCTCTTCCACGTTCAAGGTCAGGAGGGGCAGCGGTGAGGAGATACCCCTTGTCCAAGGTAAGGAGCAGCAGCTGCACTTTGCTGGATCAGCCGTGAAGAGATACTCCACATCCAAGGTAAGAGAAACACCAGTAAGACAGTAGGTGTTGCAAGAGGGCATCAGAGAGAGGGCAGACACATTGAAACCATAATCACAGAAAACTAGTCAATCTAATCACACTAAGACCACAGCTTAGTCTAACTCAATGAAAATAAGTCATGCCATGTGGGGCCACCCAAGATGGGTGGGTCATGGTGGAGAGGTCTGACAGAAGGTGGTACACTAGAGAAGGGAATGACAAACCACTTCAGTATTCTTGCCTTGAGAACCCCATGAACACTATGAAAAGACAAAATGATANTGACAACAAGGCCCTACTTGAATAATTTAGCTTTGACCTTGAACTTATAAAACATAAATTCTAATTGTATTACTAAAATGTTCCAAGCCTGTATAATTCCTTTAAAAAAAAAATGAAAATTTGAGGTCTTGTACCTTGCAGGCATATTCTTTACTATCTGAACCACCAGGGAAGCCCACAGCATGTACTCATCAGGACACTTGCACAGATAAAGAATTTTCTGAGAAGAGTTCTGGTTCTGTCTAGCACAAAGCTTATCAAACCATAAATTATGAAGGAAAAGTTTTTTCCCCTCAGTCAGTCATGGATTGCTGGCTTCATAAAATGAAATTAAAATCATTTTTTAAAAGAAATAAAAATTTTAACATGTCAAGTACTAGCCCACATTTCTCATGATTGCATTTTTTAGATATAAAATTACTCAAACTGACATTGAAGTATCTAAGTACTTTCTCTTAATTCCTGTATTTTTCTTTGTGGATTGGTAACAAACATTTGCTTACTATTAATAACATTGATTCAAAGAACACGTTGATTTCTGGTTAGAGGGTTCCTTTAGAAAACCTCAGTTCAGTGTTACTGTCTACCAGAATGCAGGTCAGATTTCACCGACATAATAATTTTTTTCCCTGAGAGTATGCTCACCGTTTTCAGATCTTAACACCTTCTTACTTTTGTACTAGATTACTGCAAAGTATTGTATATGGAACACATCCCTCTACTTTGCTATTGTTTACCTTTGAGGAAATATAAATGCTAGCCTTTATTAAACAATTATTATAAACTATGTTCTAAATACTATATGTATATATTGAGCCATTTAATCCTTTCAATATGAAAGCAGACATTACTAGCATTCCCACTTTACAGAAATGGAAATTAAAGAACAAAGACAATAATTTGCTAATGAGATTTAAATTCAGGTAGCCTGGAAAATCCCATGGGCGGAGGAGCCTGGTAGGCTGCAGTCCATGGGGTCGTGAAGAGTCGTGAGCGACTTTACTTTCATTTTTCACTTTCATGCATTGGAAAAGGAAATGGCAACCCACTCCAGTGTTCTTGCCTGGAGAATCCCAGGGACAGGGGAGCCTGGTGGGCTGCCGTCTCTGGGGTCTCACAGAGTTGGACACGACTGAAGTGACTTAGCAGCAGCAGCAGCAATATCCTGCTACTATCCATAGGGAAAAATTATCCAGGAAAGGCCTTTGTAGCTAATCTAAAATTGGATTCCAAGTATATTATTCAAAATATGTTGAGTAACATACTCAATATATCCATCATTTATAGATTTCTAACTAGAAAAAAACAATTCAAACTTTATAGAATTATAAATATCTAATATCTTTCCTTCTCTGCTTTTGCTACTTCTAAGAACTAAGGTCTGAGTTCGAATGTCATGAATTTTTTCTAATCTATGATTTGTTGTTTTTTTCTTTTGCAGTGTTGTTTCACTCACCAGAAGTATTTTTATTAGTCACCTCAAATCCCTTTTTTGAATAGGTGGTATGTGTATATAAGTCAATTAATGCCTTAAAGCAATTCCTCAGCAATGTGATTTGCACTTTCAATCTGCAGTCATTGAGAACTCATTTAAAAAAGACTGAATAGATCTATTAGTATCCAAAGACTGCTTAAACAAATTACCACAAACTAGGTCGGTTAAAACAAGGGAAAACTGTATTCTCCTACAGTTCTGGAGCCCAGAAGTTTGAAATCAAGGTGTTGGGAAGATCATATTTCCTCTGAATGCTCTACGGAGAATCTGTTCTTTGCCTTTTCCACTGAAGAGTGCCTGTTGGCATTTCTTGACTTGTGGCTGAATCACTTGAATGATTAAGTCACATCGACTTCCTGTGACTGTCTCCTCAGCAGTTCTCTTCAAAAGACACTCTGATTGGATTTAGGACCCATCCTGATTATCCAGCATGATCACTTCACCTCAAGATTCTGAATCTAATTACATCTGCAAAGACCTTCCCCAAATAAAGTATCATTCACAGGTTTTAAGGATTAGGACATGGACATACACATCTTTTGGGGGGATCACCATTCAAGATATTTTAATAGGTGATGGGGGGTACGAGGTGTCTTCCTACAAGGATATTGCAAGAAGCTTTAGTTCATGGCTTGCAAGTGTGTTGTCCCTTCAATTGTGTCTGAATCTTTGCAACTCTATGGACTGTAGCCTTCCAGGCTCCTTTGCCCATGGGATTATCCAGGCAGGAATTTTGGAGTGGGTTGCCATTTCCTTCTCCAGGGGATCTTCAGGACCCAGGGATCAAACCCATATCTCCCACAGTGCAGACAAATCCTTTACAGACTGAGCCAGCAGGCAAGCCCCTTTAATCCACGGGCTTTGTCACAAATTTTCCATGATAAAACCCTCTCCCCCACATTACTGTCCCATTTTCTGTTCTTTCTGGTTTGTTCTGTACTGGCAAAGTTTGCCAGAGACCTGAGTTTCATTTAGGGAAAATTGATAGATACATTGCTTTACATTTTATTTGTCTAATTTGTAAGTCTTCAAAAAAAAAAAAAAATCATTTATCAGCACCCTTCTGAGAGGCAGTATAAAATAGTTTACCTAGTCTGTAGAAAGTACTGTGTTATTATTATTAGCTATTATTCTGAAGAATCACTGTAATCCTTTAGAATAAATCCAATACAGTAAGCTCTGCTAATTGATTCTTAGTTATAAGATTTTGCACCTGAAAGTTTGTAAAACTTTCAAATAAGAAATAGTTGTGAAGTACTAAAAAATTCAGATATAAAATAATCACTAGAGATAACATAAAGAAATACAAGATGCCTGTACTTTTAGTGGAATAAAAATCATCATTTTGCTTGGGTAGGTCTGTTTAAATTCTAATGGAGAGGACCAGATGCTCAGAAGTTTTGTCACAGAAGTTAGAGCATTTCACCTTTACATCATTGGTTCTCACCCAGTTTAGGACAAAAGTAATTGAAAAGGATTACCATCTAAAAATGCTGCTGCTGCTGCTAAGTCACTTCAGTCACGTCCAACTCTGTGCGACCATATAGACGGCAGCCCACCAGGCTCCCCCGTCCCTGGGATTCTCCAGGCAAGAACACTGGAGTGGGTTGCCATTTCCTTCTCCAACGCATGAAAAAGAAAAGTGAAAGTGAAGTTGCTCAGTCGTGTCCGACTCTTCATGACCCCATGGACTGCAGCCTACCAGGCTCCTCCGTCCATGGGATTTTCCAGGCAAGAGTACTGGAGGGGGTTGCCATCGCCTTCTCCAATCTAAAAATGATTAAATGCCATCTCTGGAAAAGCTGTTTGCCTGACTCTAATTTCCAGGTGGAAACAATTACTATCATATTGAACACTCACCACTTGCCCATCTAAGTAGAAAAGTGAAAGGGTGAATGAGTCTGAAGACAGAATGTACTTCTCTTCCTTCAGGGTCTCCTGAGAGGTTTGGCAGGTGGTAGAAGGGATTTTTGACTGGCCATTGTCTCTGCTAAATTTAATCCAGGAATAAGTGGATACCAATACCTGCCAGTCATTTGATCTACATTTTCAGTGGAGAATCTTATTACAGTCTTATGAAAGGTAAACTATTAAACTACCTTTATGAGGTAAAATTTACACATCACAAAATTTACCTGTTTTAAATGTACAATTGAAATGTACAATTTCAATGATATTTTTGTAAATTTATAGAACTGGGTAACCCTTGCCTTACCTAGTTTTAGAACATTCCGATGGAGAAATTTCATGGGATATATGTCTAACTAAATTTCCATTACTACAAAGAAGATAATACTTATGGTACTAAGGGGTAGGAGGAGAAAGAGCAAGAGGAAGTTAAATAAATAATAGGATTTTAAAATTTGATTGAACTTTAAAATATAGCATTAATACAATTGTATATTATTTGAGCTGTGATTGTTTAAACCTTCGTGTATGAATTGTCTAATATTGTGAATATATTAATTAATCATAACAAAACTTTTAGTTCAGTTCAGTCGCTCAGTCGTGTCCGACTCTTTGCGACCGCATGAACCACAGCACGCCAGGCCTCCCTGTCCATCACCAACTCCCAGAGTTCACCCAAACCATGTCCATTGAGTTGGTGATGCCATCCAACCATCTCATCCTCTGTTGCCCTTTTCTCCTCCTGCCCTCAATCTTTCCCAGCATCAGGGTCTTTTCTAATAAGTCAGCTCTTCTCATCAGGTGGGCAAAGTATTGGAGTTTCAGCTTCAACATCAGTCCTTCCAATGAACACCCAAGACTGATCTCCTTTAGGATGGACTGGTTGGATCTCCTTGCAGGCCAAGGGACTCTCAAGAGTCTTCTCCAACACCACAGTTCAAAAGCATCAATTCTTCAGTGCTCAGCTTTCTTTATAGTCCAACTCTCACATCCATACATGATCATAATGCTTTAATTTAAAGCTTAAAAATAGTAAGCATTCAAATATTTAATTTGTAAAATAAAACTAACCACCTTTATGTTTGTTCCATGTTTAAGTATTCCATATACAGAATCAATGAATAAGTTAAATATTAATAAGGAGAAATTTGAATGTGTGTAATGGATATAGGGATAGAAAAGCCACACTTTTCCTTCTAAAATAAGCTCATTATCCATTAATAATAATAGTAATAACTACAGCCAGCACATATAGTGCTTACTATATGATAGATGCTACCTTAAGAACTCATTAAATAATGAACAATTCTTTTAGTCAAAGATGGAGAATCCCAGGGATGACAGAGCCCAAGGGGCTGCCGTCTGTGGGGTCGCACAGAGTTGGACACGACTGAAGCGACTTAGCAGCAGCAGCAGCATGGTGTTTCTAGTAGTCATGTATGGATGTGAGAGTTAGACCATAAAGAAAGCTGAGCACCAAAGAATTGATGCTTTTGAACTGTGGTGTTGGAGAAGACTCTTGAGAGTCACTTGGACTGTAAGTGGATCCAACCAGTCAATCCTAAAGGAAATCAGTCCTTAATATTCATTGAAAGGACTGATATTGAAGCTGAAACTGCAATACTTTGGCCACCTGATGTGAAGACCTGGCTCATTAGAAAAGACCCTGATGTTGGGAAAGATTGAAAGCAGGAGTAGAAGGGGGCAACAGGAGATGAGATGGTTGGATGGCATCACTGACTCAATGGACATGAGTTTTACCAAGCTCTGGGAGTTGGTGATGGACAGGGAAGCCTGACGTCCTGAGGTCCACGGGATCACAAAGAGTCAGACACAAATGAGCAACTTAATTGAACTGATGAACACAATAAACATAATGAAAAACAAACTAGTGGTTGAGCCACATGGCACTATTTCAGGTGTTGGATGTCCACTCTCTACTGTGATTTCATCGTTATTCAGGAATTGTCTTGTCCTTATTTTCTTGCTCTTATCTCACAGTGGTTAAACATCTTTATTATCTCAAATTTTGTCACAAATTTCTATTATTTTCTTTCTCAATTGATGAGAAAAAAATGACCAGTAGTTCCAAATCTTCAGAGATTAAATAGGACAAGAACTAAAAACTGCCCATTGGATTTAACAACTAGGTGATTTGGGGTGTTTTGGAAAAAGGTTTCAATGTAGTAGAAACATAAGTGAGCCCACAGTATGTTAAACAATAAATGAGATAATCTCTGAAGAACTTGGCAATGAAGAAAGGAATGTTACAATCAAGGGAGAGGAAGAGAATTGAGGGCAGAGCTGTCACACACCTTTGTGGTTTAGAAACAAGTGTTTTCTGTTGGTGGGCACACTTATAAGGATTCATAGCTTGAGGAGAGAGAAGCACCTTTGTGCAAAGGAAATAGTCCTTTTCCCATGGGTCAAACGCCCTCATTTGCTCGTTTGTTTAGGCATACCTTATACGGTGCATGTCTTGTAAAACTGTGATTACCTTGCATGAAGTAGGTTTTTGTTCCTATAGTTTTTTTGGTTTTGTTGTTGTTCTTTTTGGTATTCTCCAGAAGCAGTTTGGATGAAGGAATGGAGAAGGCACATTCATTGATTTTAGGTTGAGGTTTTGCCCTGTAAGTATAGTAAAATCAATCACAAGTAGACAAGATAGTTAATAACACTGGCAAATTTCATGGGCAGAAAAATCTAGGAGGGATAGCAAAGGAAGACATGGCATAAATGATTATCCATCCCTCTTTTTCCATGAGATATGAATCATTTTATCCAGATGCTGGGCAGCAATGCAATAAGGGAAGGTAGACTTGATTCAAGCAGTGAATCACAATTAAACTAATCATGGTGATCACATTCCTCTGTGTCAGTTGTGTAGGGGTGGATATGTGACTTAGCTCTAGCCAAAGAGATATGAAGGAAAGTTTTTTCTCAGCAAAAATGCACAGTATAAACATTTTTCTTTCCTTTAGATATGGCCTTATGAGGAATTGTTGTTTAGAGTTGTTCAGTTCAGTGCAGTTGCTCAGTCGTGTCTGACTCTTTGCAACCCCATGGACTGAAGCACGCCAGGCCTTCCTGTCCATTGCTAACTCCCAGAGTTTACTCAAATTCATGTCCATTGAGTCAGTGATGCCATCCAGCCATCTCATCCTCTGTTGTCCCCTTCTGCTCCTGCCTTCAATCTTTCCCAGCATTAGGGTCTTTTCTAATGAGTCAGTTCTTCGCATCAGGTGGCCAAAGTATTGGAGTTTCAGCTTCAGCACCAGTCCTTCCAATGAATATTAAGGACCGATTTCCTTTAGGATTGACTGGTTGGATCTCCTTGCTGTCCAAGGGACTCCAAGAGTCTTCTACAACACCACAATTCAAAAGTATCTTCTTCTGTGCTCAGCTTTCTTTATAAGTCCAATTCTTACATCCACACATGACTACTGGAAAACCCATAGCTTTGACTAGATGGACTTTTGCTGGTAATGTCTCTGCTTTTTAATATGCTGTCTAGGTTGGTCATAACTTTATTTCCAAGGAGCAAGCGTCTTTGTATTTCATGGCTGCAGTCACTATCTGTAGTGATTTTGGAGCCCCCCAAAATAAAGTCTGTCACTGTTTCCACTGTTTCACCATCTATTTGCCATGAATTGATGGGACCAGATGCCAGGAACTTAGTTTTCTGAATGTTGAGTTTTAAGCCAACTTTTTCACTCTCCTCTTTCACTTTCTTTAAGAGACTCTTTAGTTCTTCTTCGCTCTCTACCATAAGGGTGGTGTCATCTGCATACCTGTCGCTGTTGCCGGTGCTAAGTCGCTTCAGTCGTGTCTGACTCTGTGCAACCCCATAGACGGCAGCCAACCAGGCTCCTCTGTCCCTGGGATTCTCCAGGCACAAATACTGGAGTGGGTTGCCATTTCCTTCTCCACTGCATATTTGAGGTTATTGATATTTCTCCCAGCAATCTTGATTCCAGCTTGTGCTTCATCCAGCCTACCGTTTCTCATGATGTACTCTGTATATAAGTTAAATATGCAGGGAAGTTGTGGTGGCCATTTTACAATCATGAGACACAAAATTGAGGTGACAGCCTACATAAGGAGGAAAGGAAAACCAAGGAACCCAGGTCATCAATGACATTATTAAAGATAAAAGGGTTATTATTATTTTCTTCTTTCTGAAGTTTGTCTTCTCAGGAATCATCATCATTGCTGGTTTTTACTTTGAAATTACTTATTTTTACTTCTCTCTTTGAGTTTGATTATAGATCTGGTTTTCTTTTTCTCTTAGTGATTTTCAATAGGGGATATACATTGAATATATTTCATATTATTTCTACTTTAAATTTTTTATTATGGTATTTTACAAAGAGCTTTATTGAGCTATAATCCACATACCATGAACGCACTTAAAGTGTTCAGTTCCAACAGTTTTGAGTCTAGCCACAGAGCTGTGCAACCATGACCATGATCAATTCTAGAAAATTTCTATTACACCTAAAAGAAACCCTCTAGGCATGTGTGTGTGTATGTGTGCATGCACATGCGTGTGCAGGCACATGCTCACTCACATCCAGTTCTTTGCAACACCATGGACAGACTGTGGTCCCCCAGGCTCCTCTGTGCATGGAATTTTCCTGGTGAGAAATGGGCAGGTTACCATTTCCTCCTCTAGGGGCTCTTCCAAACCCAGGGATTGAACCTGTGTCTCCTCCAAATCAGGTGGATTTTTTTTTACCGCTGAGCCACCAGGGAAGACCCTACCCATAGTAGTCACTCTATTTCCTTCAGACCTCTGAAACCAATACTCTGCTTGCTATCTCTACAGATTTGCCTATTCTATGAGCTTTATGGGCAGTGGAGAGTTGTATCATCCATCACTAATCACTAGTATCTTGGAAACTGGCTGGTGTATGGGATTTCAATATTTTCAATAGTAAACAAGATAGAAAACACCTCTACTCTCTTGGAGTTTACATCGTAAAAGGGGAGATCAATAAATAAAAACAAACACCTACATTTTGTTTAACGGAAAGAAAATATTGACGTATTTAGATAATGGAATTAGAGGCTTCTCAGAGATGAGTTGACATTTATGGTGAGACCTTAGTGAATCCTGGGAAGGAAACAGCTATGGGAAGCAAATTCCTAACAGAGGAAAGGGCAAAACCTCAGAGACAAAGTGCTAGGTGGGTTTCAAGAAAGTCAGTGTGATCTCAAACTAGTAAAGCTCGAGAATGGTAAATGATAGAAAGGTAGTCAGGGATCAGATTATAAAGTCTTATTAGGAAGAGCAAGGAGTTTATATTTAACTTCAGGTAAACCAAGTATGGGCTTCCCTTGTGGCTCAGCTGGTAAAGAATTTGCGTGCAATGTGGGAGACCTGGGTTCAATCCCTGGGTTGGGAAGATTCCCGTGGAGAGGGGAAAGGCTACCCAACTCCAGTATTCTGTCCTGGAGAATTCCTTGGATTGTTAAGTCCACAGGGTCACAGAGTTGGACATGACCAAGTGACTGTCACTTTCACAAACCAAGCATGTCATTTAGGTTGTAAGATTTATTCCTTGCATGGAGCCTTACTATTCAAACTGGGCTTCCAACCTGCTGAGACGACATCACCTCTGGAGCTTGCTAAAATTTCAAAATTTGAGGCACCACTCAGAAACAAAAAAGTCTGAACTTTTAACAGGATCCCTAAGTGATTCATAGTGTAGGGAGAGTTTGTAATTTCCTGGGTTCTGTCTCCTCACAACAAAAATTTGAAGCATGGACCAGTGTTACAGTTACAAGTTACAGCTCAAGTTTTATTTAGAAAGCAAAGGAAAATACAGCCTGGCAGTGCGAGGGCATGCCGCCCCAGACAGGAAGAGAAGAGAGGCCTCCTGGTCCAATCGATCCAATTTTGGCTCCTCTTTTTGTCCCACTCCAGGGCCTGCCCTATGTAAACTGGGCTAGCCAGGAGTGTTGTTTGTTCTGCCTGAGGGCCCCACTCGGGTCTTTGGACCTTCCTTTGTTCTATTTTCTCCTGCTTTTCCCTTCCTTGTTTTTTAGCCACCACCATTCTGAACTCCTTTTTCCTATTCTAACTACCTAACAATAGGCACATTAAAACTTGGGAAACACCAGAGAATGGATTGGAGGTGAGAAAAGGAAGACGAGAAACAGGCTGCCTGAATGAGTGACAACAAAAAGGATGAGAAGACTGACTTAGTATCTTATGGAGACACTTGGTTTAGAACTCCAAAGCAGATAAATAGCGATTTCTATAGGCAGGTAGCAATACGAACCTGGATTTCTGAGAAAAGTTTAGGACTGGAAATACAGTTCTGTGGATCTACTGGGTATGGCATTTCTGAGTTTCAAGTGTTATTTTATAATTTATAAATGTTTGAATGTTGTCTTTCTGAAGGTTTTCCAAGTCCTCCACTATTTAACTTTGAGGCTGTAACTATTGATAATCTTTCATCAAGTCATCATTAATTCTTTCACAAAAAACGTTTTGAACGCTTTAAAATCGAAGGTCCATGGCCGATTAACCTGTCCTTCTCCATAGCCTCTTGGATTCGCCACACATCTTGGTCTTAACTGGGACAGATACCCATCAAACCTCTCCAAGACGAGCTTGGAGACTCCTGGGTTGGTGGGTCCACTTGTTTTAGGGAACAATCTATAGTCTTAAAAAAAGATCTTGGAGTTAAAAGCCAGTTAACGGGAATGAAAGAATGTAAGTAAGTTCCAAGTTGGGGAGACCACCTACTAGCCCCCATTCTTAAGCAAAGAAGAGATTGCTTGCTTTATCACTTCCTTAATAAGTGGCCCAGTTGAATCCCAATTTAATGCTCTTCCCTGTACCGTTTGTCTCTTTAAGAATAGTTGAAGCTTGTTTACAGTAATTAAAAAGACAAAAGGTCTTTCTTTCTTTCTTGAGGTACTGGACAAGGTAAAAGTTCTTTCATAATTTCAATCCTTAATCGCTGGTAACCCTGAGAATAACACCAGAACATTAGAGTATCCCTGGAATGATTTCAGGATGTTGCTTTTTGGTTAAACTCGAGACAGTGAAAACCGAGGAGAGTACTGCTCAAGAAACGATAGATTTTTTTTCAACGGTATTGTTCTATCCCTTGACTGTTCTGGGAGAGAACAGATACTTCACTGTTCCCCTCACAGTGAATTCTAGAACTGTCTGAAACACTCAGCTATCAATAAAAAACTCTCAAGAGGAAAAGTTCCTTCCAAAACCCATACATCCATCTAGAAGATATACTGCCAGTGAGAGTAGTTTAAAAAAGAAAGGCAGAAGGGCGGGGCGGGGTAGACGTGCTCTGTAGCTGCGGAGCTGAGGTCAGGGTGGGTCAAGGTCAGGTCCCCCGGCGGAGCCGCTGAGGGAGGGAAAGGGCATGTCTCCACGGCCTCCAGGTGGGAGCCGCGTGAGTAGGCGGAGGGGCCTGTCTGGGCGCCTCCTCCCCTCGCGGGACGTGCGTCTGGGGATCACTCCGGCCCCGCTCCTCCCCGCCGGCGGGGGGAGAAGGGGGACCGGAGGCCGTCCCATGCGGCTATAAAGGGCCCTGGGCCTCCACAGTTCGCCTCGGCTCGCCAGGGCGTCCTCTGGCTCCGCTCTCGCCGCTTTCCTCCTGCCTAGAGCTCCCGCGGCCGCTCCGGCTCCACTCGACCCTCTCGGGCCTCGGCTACTCGGGCTGCGGCGGAAGATGGCGGCTCCAGCAGGTCCCCCGGCTGAGGCGGCTGGGGCCGAATGCTCTGAGGAAGCGCTAGCCGCCGCTCTAGCGGACGTGCCCGAACTAGCCCGCCTTCTAGAGACAGACCCGTACCTGAAGCCCTACGCTCCGGACTTCCAGCGCAGGTAACGCCTCCGAACTTGGAGCTCTCTCCCCATCCCCCCATC
>SJYV01021050.1:1065591-1122168 GCA_006410875.1 Neotragus pygmaeus | reverse complement strand
CTCGTCGGCTCCACCCCCGCCGGCCCCGCCCCACACCTTGGTGGGCTGCAGCTTCTGAGCGTGGGCGACCGGTTGAGTCCAGTGATTGGGTTCAGCAGCTTCCGGAGTTGTGGGTTGACAACTCTTACCGCCGGCCTAGAAGCAGAAGCGCTGAATAAACTTTACTCACCCCTGTCTGTTCCCTTCAAATCGGCGATTTTGCGCTACTGGGTGTGTGCTTTGGCTGCCAGCCCGCGCTTTTAATTAAACGTGGCATTGCAGGTTTAATGATTCTTCAGTGCACCTGGGTGGTCCTGTGAATTAGCGTGTAAACAACACCCGGCCAGTGTAACTGCGCTTTAAAAACTTACTCGTTTATTTAATAGCCAATATTGTGACTTTACATCCAATAGGATTCTTTCAGGCAGCTTCCGCACTCCCCCCACCCCGCCCCGTTGTTAATATTTCTCCTCTCGGAGAAGATTAAATGTATCTTGGTGATCTTGATCCCCGCCTTTTTTTAAACCCTCTTAATCCGTGTTTGGCATTGTCATCTGAAGATGGAGAACGTGAAGGAAAGCCAAACTTCTAGATGCCGATTTAGTATACTTTTAGCTTATCTCCTCTTCTTTTAAAGTTGGTAAGATAATAATTCCAGTAGTCAGCTCAACTTAAAAGGTATAATTTTTAAGACTAAAATAGTTGTTATGGTAGTTATATTTGTGAGATAAGCACATTGTGATTTAATGGTTTCTGCCCTTTTAGCAGAGGCACTTCAAAACTACCATGGCAACAGTATACCTAGTCATATTTTCAAGTAGAATACTTAATAGTAGTTGCTAGCAAGAAGCAGCATTGGGGGTAATGAAACACAATTCATTGGTGTTTGGAAAAGAAAGTCTTAGGTTGATGACCTGGCACTGTCACTTATTCAGCAACAGGGTCCCTTAGGCTGAGACGGTAAGAAGTCTGCTTGCAATGTGGGAGACCGAGGATCCATCCCTGGGTTGGGAAGATCCCATGGAGCAAGAAATGGCAACCAACTCCAGTATTCTTGCCTGGAAAAGCCCACTGATGAAGGAGCCTGGCAGTCTACAGTCCGTGAGATCACAAAGAGTCGGACAGGACAGAGCAATTTCACTTTCTTAGGAACAAAAAATAAGGGACACAGAGTTGAATACAACACTTTATTCCAGAGCTTGTATAGCCTAATGCATGGGTGCCTGCTAAATCGCTTTAATAGTGTCTGACTCTGTGCGACCGTGTGGACTGTAACCTGACACACTTCTCTGCCCATGGAACTCTCCAGGTAACAATACTGGAGTGGGTTGCCATGCCCTCCTCCAGGGGATATTCCTGACCCAGTGATGGAACCCATGTGTCGCATATCTCCTTCATTGGCAGGCGGGCTCTTTAACACTAGCGCCACCTGGGAAGGCCCTAAAGCCCTGAGACTCAAAAGGAGTCACCTTGAGTTGTTGCTCAGTTCATCAGATGTTGGGCCTTTATATAAGCCATTTGGGGAATGACCTTGTGAATTGCCTTCAGTTTTTGCAGTAGTGCTTTCAGAGAAATTGAGTATGTAATTATCATTGTTTAAGATTTGATGTGGTTTAGAAATAGTCAAAAAAAATTTAGAGCAAAAGATGATGGTCAAATTTTTTTGATATTCTTATTTCTAATGACACTAATTTTCTTGAATGCTTTGTAAAATGACACATAAGACATTTCTAAAAGAAGAGGTATGGAAATGTTTTGTCTATGTTTCTTTTCCTCTCTGTTAAAAAAAGCCTCACAGGTAGATAAACATCCCTTGGTAAGTGTTTCTTTAATGTTCTTTCACTTCAGCTCCATTGGGATTGAAGCAGTTTTGATCTGCTTTCATGGTTTGTCAGAACTAATGAGAGGGACAAAGGCCAGAATAAAGACGTGGGGGCAGTCCAGTATTCTTGATGAAAAAGCTGGTCCAATGGGTCCTTGTGCCTCACTCTGACCTGAATTCTACTTCTGGCCTTGGTTCTGAGTAATTGCCATTTTCCAGCACACATGTTCCATTTAGGCATATCAAATAGTAATTTAGTGTTTGGCAGCAGTAACTTTAACTTTTAGCATTTGAAGAATAAAAGAATTTCTCCTTCATAAAGTTTGGTCCTGGTTACTATTCCTATTTTCTGTTCATTTCTAATCATCCACTCAGGCAGTGTATCTTTGGCCTAACACAAATATACAACCAAACATAGGTGCAAAGTTTGCTTACTAAGCAGTAAAGAAAATTTAGAGCGTAAATAACACCAGTATAACAATGATGGTGGAAGCAGTTTCGCAGTGATGGATTGTCTTATTCTTCCCCAATGGCCGTGTCTTCATTAGAAAGTCCTCCATATACATTTGTTCTTGCTTACCTTTTCTGTAACTATAAGAATTTTGAATCAAGTGTGATGATTAGTGGATTACTCTGTGCCATAAAATAAAAATTAGACATTATTTTCTGTGATAGGCTGTATAATGTCTCATTGATTACCTTCTAAGATAGGATTTTCCTTTTGGCTTTCTGCTTTTTTTTTTTTTCCTGTTATTTATATGGCAGTTAGTTGCTGTATCATAATTCAAACATCTTAGTGCTTTAAAACATTGTTTAATTGTCCCCGTGTTACATGCCATCATGAGTCAGCCTTTCCTCATGGCAGTCATTTAAGGATCTAGGCTGATGAAGCCTTCATTTTGAAACATGTTTCTACAGTGTCAGTGGCAAGGAACAGAGAGAACATGTTGAACTATGCACTGTTTTCTTACAGCTTTTCCCTAGCAATCAGCTACTTCAGCTGATTCATATATTGGCCAGTGTAAGTCACATGTGACTTCTCATCCGTGTGGGTGGAACAGAGAACACATTTATGAACAGCAGGATGAACAACCTAGTTGCAGTAATACTTGTCTATATCCTCTGTTTAAAGTTTATATAGTAACTTTTATATGTATTATAGTATTGAATCCCTAGAACTACAAGGTCGGAAGAGTGGGTGCCTTTTTGTTTTTCCTGTTTTACACATGAAGAGCCTGAGATCTGGCCCAGTGATGAGTTATTCTCATGACTCGCTGTAGCTGGAATTAAATCTTTCTTTACTAAAACTGTTTCAATAAGTTCATAAAAAAAAGACTTCTTGGTAATTTAGCACATATTTCTTTCTCTCTAGTATTGGACATTTTGGACCACTTATTAGATCCTTGAAACTATGATGCTGTAGCTTTTGCTTTTCTTCTATTATCTCTAGTGGTTTCTCAGCCTCTTTCAGATTATTGATATAAGAGATTCTCAGGGCCCTTTGTTTGGTTCCTTTATGTATTTCTATTTTATATGCATACTTTCCCTAGGCATTCTCACCCATCCCAAGAATTCCATCTGTGTACAGAGGCTGCCCATATCCGTTTTCACCCTAAATCTCCCCTGGTCTTAGTCTTCTGGTCTTACTATCACTATCTGCATTTTGATGTACTGTAAGTGTAATACTCAATGTGTATAAACCTGAACTTAGGGTTTTTCATCCCAAGCCTGATCATCCTTTTATACCCTATCTCCATGTGTGGTATTCATTAGTCCTCTCCGCTTTTCCTTTTTGTCTCCAAGTCTAATCAACAGTAGCTCCTAGCTACTTTCAAGTATCAGTTCAGTTCAGTTCATTTCAGTCGCTCCGTCGTGTCCGACTCTTTGCGACCCCATGAATCGCAGCACGCCAGGCCTTTCAGGTATATGTGGCACTGTATTCCTACTGCTATCCTTATACTCAAGTTGCTAGTATCTCTAACCTGGTTTATAAAAACAGCTCACAGTTGTTTTCTCTTTTGAAATCTTCTCAACAGTTCCATGGCTCTTACAGTATAGTGTGGTCTCTTTCTCATGACCTAGACTATTATCTGGTCTCTGCTGACTTTTTTAGCATCCATGTACCCTCTTTCTCACTCTGTACCATCTAATCAGAATGGGGCGCAATGTAAAGAGGTAGCTAGGATGTCTGGCTATGGCTCTAGTAGTTTATTTCTTCTTGCTGCATACTTTGCTTCTGTCTTGTTAGTGCCTGTACATGCTTGACAACACAGGCTAGAGATGAGTTACACGTCTTTCCTGACTTCTTCTCATCCTCCAACCTTCTTTCCACCTCTTACCTACCACCTTGGAAACCTGCATTGTAAGGATGATCATCCGCTGTAATCCAGTTGTGTTTTTTGCTCTTTTGTGTCTCCCACTACATTATTTGCTCCTATGGGTGGGTACGTTGTCCGTATTCTTTGCTCGCTGTTATATCCTCAGACTGTAAAAATGGCCTGTAGGAAACAGTATAGTAGTTGAATGAACGAATGAATGTCTTCTGCATTTGCTTTTCTCTTTTCTACACCAGTAAGTCTCAGGTCAGCTCACTTTAAGCTGGAAAGGTTAGCTAGGATGGATGGACAGCGAAGAAGGGGTAGTTACCAGGAGTTCTGTGTCTAGGGTAAAGGAATGTATGTTCAAGTAAAAAGCTAAAAATAACTAGAGAAAATAAAGAAATGTGTTATTAATTAGATATTTCCATACTCCACAGAGACTATGGGTTTAATCACTGAAGGAATATTCAGTTTGAAGAGAGCCTCAGGTCAAATTGCATGCTCAAGAATGGAAAGAGAGGTTTTTGTGAGCCCAACTGTGTTAAGTATCACAATTACAGTGAACATCCCTATTTTGTTAAAAATGAAAATAGCTTTTACACTGGTGTCTAATCAGAATTAGAATGTAGATTAGAGTTTGTATATCAGAAGCCACACCAAAAATTGATTCTCACGGTGCAGGAATTTTATATTGTAGCTGAATGGTGCACTTTTCTCTCAGTGTCTAGCCAAGTCGTAGACTTTGAAGAAAGTCAGATGTCCATATTCTAGAAGGCAAAAAAGAATAAAAAAAATTACCAGTTGTACCTGGCCTGCTCTTCTATACTGATAGTAGATTCCTTTGTTCTTTGCAGGAAGATCTGTACCAACTCCAGAATTCTGAATTCTTTATAGTGATGGGCAAGAGGCTCTGACCTCTTCTCATTTTTAAAGTGCCTTAAAATGACTCCATGGAGCATTTGGTCTAGTTTAGGCTCTAAACTAAAGCCTGCTGTACCATCTCTTGAGAATGACTGCTGCACCATCTCTTGAGAAACGATTCGGTGATAACTTGTCAGAGGATTCAGTTCGGCTCCCACCAGGCTGACCCCAATTAATCATTGAGATAATAAGACAGACCCTGTGAAATATGCTATTGTTTTAGATTGATAAGCATATCATGCTGCTTGTATTTAAAATCATGTGCCCAACTTGAATTATGCATATAGCGATATGAAAGGAAAACATAAGTGTTTTCATTGGAGAGAACTGCTGCTATCAGGTGGCTTTGATTCTAAAGTGACTTTATTATTTCACTGAAGAGTAGATTCTCTTTTTGTATTGATGTCCACTTATCAGTAGAGCCTCACTACTGTTTTGAGTCCAGGTTTGTTTGATCTTAAAATACAAAATCAACCCTATTCTATTTTGTGTTTAGGGTAACAGGAGCCCAGTACATCGAAAGAAGGCAAAAATCCACATTAGACATGTTATACAATTTACATTCACTAATTTATTGTGCAATTGCCATTGTTATAGTGACTATCCTAATGTAGTGATTTCTATTGTTTGAAAGATCATAATAACTTAGATCCTAAATTTAGTTTCTTCACGTGTAATATGGAAAAAAAATGAACATATGGCAGAGTGTCCATGTTGCAAAGTGCAAGAGCAAAATGAAGTTTGAATTTTAGCTGTCATGAATGCTAAATAGCTTCAAACTCAAGGGCAAATTAGTCAACTTCTGTGAACCTTAGTTTCTCTCTCAGAAAAATATGAATTGCTCCCACCTCATAGGGGTGTCTTGAGGACGAGGAATATGTGTAAAGATAAGCTTCTTTAATCCTGTGTCCTGAAATTAACCATCAGATGAAAAACCTGACCAGAAATTCCCCACAGCTCTTTGCTACTTAACAGCATCTTTACCTTAAGCCTTCTGTTTACCAACAGTGCAATTGTGTGAATGAGGTGATAGTTTTAATCATCATTTAATGGAGAAAGAAAAGAATATGTTTAAACTTTGATCCCTAACTTGGAGACAAAATCATAAAGCAATTACCAGTTTACTACAAGCTGAAGGCAAGATGACTGCTGGGATATAATGAGCACAAAGCTCCCTTTATTGAGCGAGGTAAATGCTCGTCTGTAGAAACCTAAAGTCACTCTTCTCTTGATCTTCCTTTTCTGTTTTTTTGTCTTCTTTCATGTCACTGCACTGCTCAGTGTTCATATTCTTGGGCATCAGTCAGCTGCAGGGAATTTCTTCCTCCTGAACTCTGGACACTTAGAGGAATGGTCATACCAAGTTTACTAATAGCAGAAACAACTTTGAAAATAAGTAGGAAAAATATATAATAGCAGCTTAAAATTTTGCCGATGAGAGAATTATCTAGTGAAGTCTGAACTTATGATCTATTAATAAGAAAATTTAAATCCCATGTTTTACCTTGTCTATTTTATCCTCTCTTTTTTTAATCTGATGATTTCAGTTATTTTCAGTATGTTTGAATTTGTGGTATGATATAAAACAAGGAATGAAATATTTATGTGTGTTTTAGTAGATCCTTTGAGGAATAAATTGTCATTAGATGGTTTCTGGGTGTATCCTCTAGGTGATAATCCATGGTTTCTGGGTATATCCTCTAGATGATAATCCAAAATGTGATAATCAGAAGCCAAGTCTGCATATATTTCTTATATATGTAAATTTGAAGTTTTCCAAATAATTAGCAAGTGAGATATATTTTTTATGAATAAAATCATATGTTACTCTATATCATCAATGTAATTTATTTTTATTTTCATAAATGATAAGCAACTAGTTACAGGTAGCATTTAATTATGAATAACTGCATAATACAAGTACATTCCCTATTACTCAATGTGGTCAAATCAGTTATGTATTTAGGTATATGTAACAGAAATCAAACATGCCCTCAAAGAACAGAAAATCCTACAAACTGTGACTTATGGACATAGAGGTTTATATTTCTCACAGAGAAAGTGAAGGTAAGTGATTTGGATCTGAGCATTGATTCATCATTTATCTTTCAGCTCTACTATCTTTAGCATATGGTTTTTATTTTTACTCTTAGAAGATGGCTAGGCATATCTTGAGACCATATCTATCTTCCTAGCAGGAATACAAGCCAACTCACTATGTCCATTTTAGCCAAGGATGTGTTAATGTACCTGTAAACATCACATTCTTTGAGTTTGCAACTTTTTAACTAGAGCTGTTCCATTACATGGCCATCCTTAGCTGAAAGTGAGCCTGCATAATCAATGGGCTTTCCATTGCTCACATATTCTCCTGAGAAATGCCTTTGACCTCATCTGTCACAACTTCCCTCAGCTCTTTCCTTTGCTCTAGTGAGGAGACCATATCTGGCTAAACGTGAAATGTCCCAGTGAGATCATGCTATAGTTCCCCAATATCATATCTGTGTACAAATCTTTCTGAGCAGAATCCAGGCATTTCCACTTTGGAGAGAAGTCTATAGCCAAATCCTTCAGAATCACCAGCCTCTGGGGCTTGGCTTTCACTTTGCTCTCTCTTATCTGTATTTTTCCAAATTCTTCTCCTGGAACATGTACAGACCTTTGTGCTTGCTTTAGTCTGAGATGAACCTGTTTCACCTCTGTCACCTGGCGCAGTGATTTGGGGAGCACTGCTGTCTTCTCTTTTAAATTTGATAGGTATTTTACTCTTAAAAATATGAGGATGTTTTGAGAAGAAATGAGTTTGTCAATTACTAATAATTTTTCCAAGTTCTCTTGGGCTCACTCAAAAATGATCTGCTTTATTTTTAAGTTATTTGAAGAATATTGTATTTGTGGAGCTAAAAGGAAGAAAAAAACTAAATTAAAGATGATAAGTTAGTTAATGCTCAGTCGTCAAACTATAAATTGTCTTTTGTTACCTAACTACATACAAGTTTATGGTATTTCACACTATTCTTCTAAAAGCTTAAGATGCGTATGCTTTGTTCTTCAGAACATACCTGCTACAGACTTAACATATACGTATAGGTTTTATCATCATTGGCATGTTCAGTGTTTCCTCCCTGACAATAATGAGCTATTTGTGGAAGAATGGGATTCTCCTTTTTTGTCTTAGACAGTAAAGACAGCATAATGATTCCTCTTTGATATCAGAATAGATCAGTAATGTGTATGGGGTCATATTAGGTTTTTTTTTTTTTTTTTTCCTAAGAGGTTATAGGTCTGTTACCCATGATTATTTTATACTGCTATCTGGAGGTCAGGAGTAACTAATGTGTGAGTTACCATTGCTTTTTCATTGTTTTACAGTCTTTTCTCGAGAGGATTGGTGATTTTTCCAGGATTCTAGAGATTCACAACCAAATTCATGTTTGTCATTTCCAAGCTTTTTTTCTTCTCTAGTTCTTATTTTTCAGCATTAATAACCCTTGATATTTTTGTTTGCTTATTTGTGCTTTTGTTTACATGTATGACCATTTCAGTTGGCAGTGCTCTTTTTAGTTGTGTAAATTGTGCTTGCTAGTGATAGGAGTTGGAGAAGGCAATGGCACCCCACTCCTGGAAAATCCCATGGATGGAGGAGCCTGGTAGGCTGCAGTCCGTGGGGTCACCTTGGACACGACTGAGCGACTTCTCTTTCAATTTTCACTTTCATGCACTGGAGAAGGAAATGACAGCTCACTCCAGTGTTCTTGCCTGGAGAATCCCAGGGACAGGGGAGCCTGGTGGGCTGCCGTCTATGGGGTCACACGGAGTCGGACACGACTGAAGCGACTCAGCAGCAGCAGCAGTGATAGGAGTGGGTGAAGTGAATGAGTCCCTTTTTGCTTCACTTCCCTAAAATGCCTTTATTGAAAACTGTGTGCTATCCATGTAGTATTAAGGAAACCTCTACTCAGAACTACAACACATAAGCAGGAAATACAGAGAAATAAGAATGCTATCAAAAGTGAAGTTGGTTATAATAGGTTTAAGGTAACTTTAGAGTTAGAGGACAGTAAAAAATACAATGTGAAATGTGTTAGACTGGATTTAAAAATTATGTCAAAATAATTATAGACCACAGGAAGTTGCAAAAATAGTACAGAGAAGGTTCCTGTCCTAATAGCCAAGCTTGCCCCAGTGGTAATATGTTGCTTAACTGTATGCAGTTGCAAAACCAGGAAATTGATGTTGATACAATCTGCAGACCTTATTTAGTTTCAACAGTCTTTACATATACTTCTGTGCAGTTTTATGACAAGTATACATTCATATAACTGGCACTGCAGTGAAGATACAGAACCGTTCCATCACCATAAAGAAACTCTACATTCATTTATAGTTAAACTACTCCCACTCCCTCCATCCCTAAACTCTGGCAATTACTAATCTGTTTTATATCTCTAATATTTTTCATTTTTTGAATGTTATATGAATTAAATCATAGAATATATGATCTTTGAAGTTGACTTTTTTTTTTCACTCAGAATATGCCTTTGAGATCCATTCAAATTGCATATTACAGTAGTTTGTTTCTTTTGGTCACTGAATAGTATTTGATTGAATGGGTTTACCACAGTTAATCCATTCACCTGTTGAAGGACATTAGGATTATTTCCAGTTTTTGGCTATTAAAAATATTTCAGTAAAGCTAAGATATATATATTATATTTGGATGTTATTTCTTTGGGAAAACTATGTAGGAGTATAACTGTTGGGTCCTTTGGCAAATGGAGAAGGAAATGGCAACCCACTCCAGTATTCTCGCCTGGAGAATTCCATGGATAGAGGAGCCTGACAGTTCTTCTGTAGTCCATGGAGTCACGTAGAGTTGGATATAACCTAGCAACTGAACAACAACAATAGAAAATGTAGGTTTAGGTTTGCATGAAATTGCCCAACTATTTGTCATGGTATCTGTATCATTTTGTATTCCCACCAGAACTGTATGAGGGAACTAGGTCATTGCATCCTTCCCAGCATTTGGTAATACACTTTTAAAAATGTTAGCTCTTATATTAGGTTTGTAGTGATAGGCCAGTGTAGTTTTAATTTGCATTTTTCTAATAGCTGATTATGTTGAAAGTCTTTTAAAGTGTTATTTGCCATTTGTGTGTCCTCTTTGGTGAAATGTCTCTTTCCATCTTTAGTCCATTTTCTAACTGGACTGGTCTTTCTTTTTTTTGACCTTTGAATTTTGAAACTTCTTTACACATTCTAGATACAATTCCACTGTCAGATACTTGTTTTGCAGATATTTTATCCTAGACTGTAACTTTGCCTTTTCATCTTCTTAACAGTGTCTTTCGCAGATAAAAGTTTACAATTTTGATGAAATCTGTTTATTGATTTTGTTTTGTTGTGTGGGTTGTGCTTGTGTTGTCATCTGTAAGATTTCTTTGTCTAGCTCTAGGATCTGAAATTTTCCTCTGATGTTTTCTGTTCGAAGTTTTATTGTTTTACATTTTACATTTGATCCATTTTGAGTTTAATTTTTTCTTAAGGTTTGAAGGGATTTAAAAAAAAAAATCCCTTTTTAAGGAATCACTTTCATCTTTAAACTCTGACAGACATATTGGGGAGCCAACTGATCAAAAAAAAATTAGCTTTTAGTTAGGTCTCACTGAAATATATAAATGATGACAATTTTTATGTATACTCTATATTACTAAAAGCAGTGGGGACTAATTAACTTGTCAGTTTTCTTATTTCTAATATCTTGTTTTAACTTTTGGTTATTATCATATGGCAGCCCCTCAAACTTTAGGAAGCAGGAGAAAAATAATTCGTGAAAGATAATAATAATTTATCCTCAAGTAGTTACTTGAGAATTTTTATGGTTTTTAATTTGCATATTTTTTGTCATTTTGTAGCATTATCCTATTGATAATTCTATTATTATTATATATTCTATTATATTCTATTATTCTATTATATAAATAATCCTATTTATATTCCAAACACATGTAAATATTACTCTATACAGATAGGATTTGTAATTTTAATTTCCAAAGTTTTTCTTATTTCATGTTTTCTACTTAGAACCTACTCATTTGTCAGTATCATATATTTTTCTGTTCTGTATTATTAAAAATATTGCTCTGAAAAATATTTTATTCATTCAATGTGTCTGTTTACTTGACTTTAATCACAGGTAAATTTCCAAAATTTTGTGTTACACTCTCATTTGTAGAAATGAATTTGTTAAGTCTTGACAAAGGTAATTAATGCTAATATTAATATTTCCCAAGATTAGTTGCTTTTTATCTGACTGAAATTAGCCTTTGGTTTTATTTCAGTCTTAATGTTTATTTTTATATTTATCAGGATTCATTGTGCTATTAATAATCACAAATCTGAGCATGTCAATTTCCAGACAAATTGGTTACACGTTATGAGATGAAACATAACATCTTGTTTGTTAGTACATTTATTTTTACAAAATTTATGAATAAGATAGCTAAAAATTTACCCACTTTAACAGAAAAGTAAAGTGGAACTTCTGAGAATTTCTACATTCTACAATGATTACTAGCTTTGATGGGTCTGAGGCACTAAACATCCAAAAGAGATTTATGAAAACTCTGTTCATAATAAATAGACATCATCATTGTCACGATAATAATTTTTATTACAGTGTATGTAAACATCATTTTGTGTGCACTGCGCCTGAGGTTCTGCATTTTTCAGAAGCTTCCAGTTGATGGTTTTGAACTGTGGTATTGGAGAAGACTCTTGAGTCCCTTGGACTGCAAGGAGATCAGCAGTAACTCCTAAAGGAAATCGGTCTTGAATATTAATTGGAAAGACTGATACTGAAGCTCCAATACTTTGGCCACCTGATGCAGAAAACTGACTCATTAGAAAAGACCCTGTTTGCTGGGAAAGACTGAAGGCAAGAGGAGAAGGGGATGACAGAGGATGAGATGGTTGAATGGCATCACTGACTCGATGGATATGAGTTTGAGCAAGTTCCAGGAGTTGATGATGGACAGGGAAGCCTGGCATGCTGCAGTTCATGGGGTCACAAAGAATTGGACACGACTGAGTGACTAAACTGAACAGATGGTGCTGATGCTGCTGTTAATCAGATAGAGTTTTGAGGAGTGATGCAAGGTGTGGTCCCATCTTTAGTTCAAAACTGAGTTTCGTCATGGGCCAAATTAGTTTTAAGCAAATATTCTAGGTTTTTGAAAATAATTAATCCATGTATACTAGTATTGGGCTTCCCAGGTGGCGCTAGTGGTAAAGAACCCACCTGCCAATGCAGGAGATTTAAGAGATGTGCGTTCCATTCCCGGGTCAGGAGGATCCCCTGGAGGAGGGCATGGCAACCCACTCCAGTATCCTTGCCTGGAGAATCCCATGGACAGAGGAGCCTGGAGGGCTGCAGTCCATAGGGTCGCACAAAGTTGGGCAAGACTGAAGTGACTTTAGCACGCATGCATGCATACTAGTATTGTTAATCAGATTTTTATTTCAATGGTTATAATGATTTTCTAACTTATTTTCAGTAAAAGTGATTTTATTTTAGTATCAAAGTTACTTTTCTTACATCTTACCATGAATTTCACACTGTATAGGGGTCTCTAGGATAAGATAGATACGGTGATCACATAAAGAAAATTATTCTCCACGTATATTTTTCCAGGGTGTACATGGATGTATGAGTTATAGGCTGGTGGCTTAATTTTCTATTTAACAAACCAATTTTTGCTATCGTCTTTGTCCCAGGCATTTTTCTATATGATAGTGGAGCAAATAAAAGATACACTTCCTACTTGATGAGAGACTTCCCTGGTGGCTCAGATGTGAAGTATCCATGTGCAATGCAGGGGTTGTGGCAGAAGACACAGTTTCGATCCCTGGATAGGGAAGAGCCCTTGGAGGAGGAAATCACAACCCGCTCTAGTATTCTTGTTTGGAGAATCCCCATGGACAGAGGGGCCTGGCAGGCTATAGTCCATGGGGTTGCAGAGTTGGACATGACTGAGCACACACATCATCATACTTGATGGGAGCCTTAACTGAAGAGATTATAAGTAAACACAATTATAGAAGATATTTGTGCATAAAATGCATTGTAAGACAAATAAAACCGTGTCCTGTTCTGTTAAGAAAGGGGAATACATAGCACAAAAGAGTTCATTTGAATTACCTTAAGTACCTGAAATTATTTCTTTATAAAGAGAGGACTTAGTCTTCAATGTGAACAAAGTCTAAGGGACTCGTTTTTTTGGAAAGAGTCAAAGGATATGATAGTTAAGATATTAAATTAAAACTGCAGTTGGTCCTCAGAGTTTGCAGGTTCCACATCTGAGGATTCAACCAACCATGATTCAAAATATTTGGGGAAAAAAAATTCCGGAAAGTTCCAAAAAGCAAAACTTGGAACTTGCTTTGTGCTGGCACTCATTTACATATAATTTACATTGTGTTTACAACTATTTACATATTTACATTGTATTAGGTATTATAAGTAATCTAGAAATGGCTTAAAGTGTATAGGAGGATGTGTATAGGTTGTATGCAAATACTACATGCTACACCATTTTATATAAAGGACTTGAGCATCTGTGGATTTAGGTATCTGTAGGGAGTAGGGGAAATTGGTCCTGGAACCACTCCTGTGTGGATACTGAAGGATGACTGCATAATGAATTATAATTTGACTTTACACATTTTTGTTGCTTTTAAGTGGAAGTTTATTTGCAAAAATGGTTCAGTTGCAGAATGTGCTTGTATAAGACTTGCTACATTGTGTAAGAACTGAAGCCTCTAAAATAGTTTATAAATCATATTTGATAACATAATGGTATGTTTCTTTGTAGCAGATAATCCCCTTTTGGAAGGGATGGTGGACTATTTTTAGAGGCAATAAGGCAGTTCCTAAGTAAGTTAAGGACACCTATTCCTGAATAAGTCAGAAGGACATTTTGATGAGTATCACCTAGTCAGGAAGGTTGCACAAATGCAGAACACTGAATGACTCTGCCTGACCCCACCATAAGTGTCTCATCTAGATCAGCCCTATCCAATAGAAATATAATATGAACCATACATGTAATTTTAAATTTTCTATTAGCCACATTAAAATGGTAAAAAGAAACAGATGAAATCAATTTTTATAATATATATTATTTAACCCAGTGTTCAAAATATACTGTTTCAGCATTAAAAAATTACTGATGAAATATTTCACATTTGTTTTTCATACTAAGTCTTTGGAATGTGATGTGTTTTTTGCATTTACAGCACATCGCAGTTGGGACTAACCATATTTTGAGTGCTCAGTAACCACATATGGATAGTGGCTGCCATGTTATAGAGTGCAGCCTTAGGTTGTATATTTCAAAGAGGAGCTTTATATGGTAAGAGTTGGTATGACCCAAAAGACACTGAAGGGGAAGATTAAGAAAGGAGAAAGATGCGATCAGCCCTGTGTTCATGGTAGCAGAAACAAGTAGACCTGGAGAGATTTTAATTTAGCCTGAGACTCGGAGTCAGAAATTGACTGGTAATTTTTTTTTTTTNTATATCATATATATTATATGTGTGCATTTGTGTATATATAGAAATGGCTTTTATATCATGTCTTGTCTGAGTTGAAATAAAAGTTTTCCCGTTCACTGAACTGATATCTGTATACAAACATGAGAGAAAAGGGGGATTTTCCTCTCTTGGGGGATAGTCAGCATAGTGTTAAAAATGAGAAAGGAAGAATACTTCTTTTTTGGGTTATGGTTTGCATTTTAAATTTCATTGCTGTTCCTCTCAACTTCCATCTGTGTTGGCATTTGGGAATCTTGTCGTTGCTCTTTCTCAAGTGGAGTGGAAAAGCTTAGAACAGAATTTACACATTTAAATACAACCGAGGCTCGATCACATCATGATTCATTCCAGGTCTGAATACTTTTTCTTAGGCTTAAAAAAATCCAACATTTTATTGAACAAAATATTTCTCAAACTCGTAATGCTACTGACTATTATACATTATTAGCAGTCGATTTTGCACTAATGGGAAGTTCAGGCGGAAAATACAATGATAGTATTAAAATTTTAGGCACTTAATATTTTATGACATCAAAACGATGTTTTCATATAGATATATTGCTAGTTAATTGCAATTTACTATTGCCATTGTGGTTTTATTTTACTTTACTGTTTTAGGTTCAGTTATAACCAAGTAACAATGAGAATAAGCCATAAACAGTCAGATTGGGTTGCTACATGACTTTTGTTGACTCTGTGCTCTATTTTTTTTTAACTTTCTGAATCCCAGTCTCTTAGCATTTTCTTGTGTGTGTTTGTGTGTGTGCATGTGTCTGTGTGTGAGAATAATTTTATTAGTGGCCTGGACCTCTACTCAGTGACTAGTCAGGTTTGGCTGATAAATTGCTGCCTTGGTCGGTGTGGACTGCTATAACAGAGTACTATAGATTGGGTGGCTTAAACAGGAGAAATTTATTTCTCACAGTTCTGGAGGCTGGAAAGGCCAAGATCAAGTCACTCTTGCTGGTTTGGAGCTGTCTGTCTTCTCCTTGTATCCTCACCTGGCAGAGAGAGAAGGAAAGAGGAAGCAAGCTCTTTCTAATATCTTCTTATAAGGACAGTAATCTCATTCATGAGAGCTCCACAGTCCTGACCTAATCACATCCCTAAAACTCCACCTCCTGATACCATCACATTGGGGTTAGGGTTTTGACGTGAATTTGAGGGCCACACAAACATTGTCTTTAATGATTTTCTAAGATTTTTTCTAGTTCTGTTTGTGATGGATTTAGAAAAAAAATAGTTGTTAGGTTTTAAACAAGTTGTGTGTGTGTGTACATGTGTTTTCCAACACTTTTAGGCAGTGTAATAGAAGTTCATTGTGATTTCCCAATGAAGCCATCAGACTTGTGATCATTTAATAGTTAACTCACTTTCAATGATGAGGACTATATGATTAAAATTAGGAAGTAGTAGATTTTTTGGGGGGGTCATTAAATTTAAGTACTGGGAAAGGTAAAATATAAATAGCACAGGTTTCCCCAAATTTGTTATCTTCAAATTGGAAAGACTGGAACCATTGAATACTCCAGGGTTCTTGGGAATTTAGGCAAAGGCCTGATTATAGACACATGTAAGAATGGGAAGAAATCATTATACTGTTTTTTTTTTTTCCTCAACTGGAAGTAATTATAATGATTTCTTTTTTTTGGAGAAAAAGAATGTGTGTGAGGTTCATGTAAGAGCTGAGAAGGAAAAAATATTAAGAGCATTTACTGCATTTTAGGGGGTTCCTAGGTGGTGCTAGTAGTCAAGAACCCGCCTGCCAGTGCAGGAGACTTAAGAGACATGGGTTCGATCCCTGGGTTGGGAAGATCCCCTGAAGGAGGGCATGGCAACCCACTCCAGTTTTCTTGCCTGGAGAATACCATGGACAGAGGAGCCTGGCAGGCTACAGTCCATAGGGTCGCACAGAGTTGTATACGACTGAAGTGACTCAGCGTGCATGCACACACTGCATTTTAGATTTTCTTACAAGAAATATATAATACATAAATAAATACAATCATAAATACAATGCTTACTCCGGACAGGAGAAATACAAGTGGTTGTCATACCAACAATTAAGCATTCATTTTAATAATGTTTTAGACAAGACTCTAAGGCATTTCTTTTCATCTTCTTCCTTGCCTCATCATCAGAAATCTGCAGGCATCCTTATAAAGAATGAAAGGCTGAAAATAATTTATACTTGATTTCTTTATGTTGCCTTGTGATGTTTCTGTGTAGCACCATATAGTAGAATTGATGTATGGCATTGGAAAAGACTGATGCTGGGAGGGATTGGGGGCAGGAGGAGAAGGGGACAACAGAGGATGAGATGGCTGGATGTTATCACTGACTTGATGGATGTGAGTCTGAGTGAACTCCGGAGATAGTGATGGACAGGCAGGCCTGGCGTGCTGTAATTCATGGGATCGCAAAGAGTTGGACCTGACTGAGCGACTGAACTGAACTGAACTGAACTGAGTCTGTTGTTTCCCTGGTGGTTCAGATGGTACAGAATCTGCCTGCAATGTGGGAGACTCAGGTTCAATCCCTGGGTCAGGAAGATCCCTTGGAGCAGGGAATGGGAACCCACTCCAGTGAGCCTGTTAGAAAAGAAAGTATTTGTTTCCTGAGTGAATGAATTCATGAAGAGTAGAGATCCTAATACACTTATTAGATATTAGCCATGTTTTCACAGTAACTGAGTCTTTTTATCTGAGCCAAGTATCCTGTTTGCTTCCTCCTGTTTGCTTTCTCTGGTTCCATTTTGTTCTTTGGCCATTAATTGATCTTCTGGCTGGTCAGCCAATTAGAAGTCAAGTGATATTGAGAAGAGGTGCTAATAACTTAGTGTTATACTCTTATATATGGAGCTTCCCAGGTGGCACTAGTGGTAAAGAACCCACTTGCCAATGCAGAGGCACAAGAGAAGTGGGTTGTATCCTTGGGCTGGGAAGATCCCTTGGAGAAGGATATGGCAATCCACTCCAGCATTCTTGCCTTGGAGAATCCCATGGACAGAGGAGCCTGGTGGGTTACAGTCCATAGGGTCACACAGAGTCGGACACCACTGAAGGGACTTAGCACACAGCATACATACTCTTATATAGTACATCTGTGCTAAGTTGCTTCAGTCATGTCCGACTCTTTGTGTCCCTATGAACTGTAGCCCACCAGGCTCCTGTGTCCCTGGGACTCTCCAGGCAAGAATCATGAAGTGGTTTGCCATGGCCTTCTCTAGGGAGTCTTCCCGACTCAGGGCTTGAACCCATTTCTCTTATGCCTTCTGCATTTGCAGGAGGATTCTTTACCATTAGTGCTACCTGGGAAGCCCATTTTGATATTTTATATATATATATATATATATGTGAATGATGGTGTTTGCAGGATGATCCAAGGTCAGCCAATTGAGAATTTAGGAGGGTTTAAGCTGTGGGATTTCCCTGCTGGCTCAGACGGTAAAGTGTCTGTCTACAACGTGGGAGACCATGGTTCAATCCCTGGGTTGGGAAGATCTGCTGCAGAAGGAAATGGCAATCCACTCCAGTACTATTGCCTGGAAAATTCCATGGACAGAGGAGCCTGGTAGGCTACATACAGTCCATGGGGTTGCAAAGAGTTGGACATGACTGAGCGACTTCACTTATACTTACACTTAGATCATGGAAGGAAAATTTTTTTTTTTTTAAACAGATGTCCACTCATAAGAAATGTTGGTTCTTAAAAAGCCAAAACAAAACATAAAACCCTTCACAAAAACAAAACAAATTCATGGACTACCAGGTCATTTGTTGGAGACCACCTAACTTTTAATTACAGTTGACCCTTGAAGAGGGGCTTCCCAGGTGATCCTAGTGGTAAAGAACCTGCCTACCAATGCATAAGACATAAGAGATGCAGGTTTGATCCCTGGGTCAGGAAGATCCCCTGGAGAAGGGCACGGCAACCCACGCTAGTGTTCTTGCCTGGAGAATCCCATGAACAGGGGAGCCTGGTGGGCTACAGTCCATGGGGTTACAAAGAGTTGGACATGACTGAAGTGATATAGCTTGCACGCCAGACTCTTTAAGAACACAGGTTTGAGCTACGTTGGTCCACTTGCTTGTGGATCTCTTTCACAAGTAAATACTATATTACTACATGGTTGGAGATTTGTTGAAATCACAAAGGAAACCTGTATATACCGAAACTGCATATAGGGAGGGCCAGCTATAAGTCACATACTGACTTTCCTATGTGTGGAGGATGGGGACCCCTAACCCCACAGTGCTGTTCAATGGTGAACTGCAAATACGCTAGGCAGAAGAGAATTGTGGTGGTGGTGGTGGTTTAGTCAATAAGTCATATCTGACTCTTGCCACCTCATGGACTGTAGCCCGCCAGGCTCCTCTGTCTATGGGATTCTCCAAGCAAGAATACTGGAGTGGGTGAAGAGAACTGTAATTGAGCGAAATTGCTGCAGTCAGTAGCCAAAAGCCACATCATAAGGCCTGGACTGACAATTTTAAGAGAAAGCTTGAGTCATTATGAGGTTTTGCTTTCTTTCTCTAACAATACAAATAGCCAAGAACCAGCCTCTGGATCCTCTGTGGATCTTGTTAAAATGCAGATGAAGTAGGTCTGGGGTGGGGCCTGTGAATGTGCTCTTTGAACAAGTTCCCAGGTGATGCTGCTGGATCAAAATTTGAGTAGCAAGGCCAATGAATGCATGAAGTTGGTGACTGTATTGGCCACTTCCCCGACCCCAAGATTATCAGGTTTCTTTCTTTCCCTTCTTCCTTTCCTTCTTTGCTTCCTTCCTTCCCTTTATTTTCTTTCTTGCACATTAGTTACCAAAACATATTTACCTATGTTCTCAATGAAATCAGTCTTTTAGTTTATTATAAGAATTAAAATTTCTTCTCTCTCTTTTTTTAACTGTAGTGCTTATAATGCATAAAAATGTATCACTGCCAATCAAATTCTTGCACATTTTTCAGCTAAGTTTGATTTTGTGCCTTTGTCTCTGCTTTACAATTAAGGAGACTGTGCTGCTGCTACTTTGAATGGCTTATCTAAGATGGTAGAGTTTCTCTTTGTAAGTGCTTAATTCTGTCTAGTAATCTTCACATTGTGCTACAATATCCCATGTTAAAATAAACAGGTATTCTAGTGATCATGTGATTGTTTCAGTAGAAGTTGTATTGTGCTTCAAAGCACATTCCTTATGTCTCTCAGAGCTTTTTTTTTTCTTTTGTCTGTGGAACAGAATTAACATATCAGGAAATCACTGCAACCAAATCATGATTTAGATTTCCAATTAGAAAATCATTTGTTTTGCCAACTAAATTTTCATCTAGCATCTACTACTTACATGTCCACAAATCTGGAGAAAGAAATTTTATTGTCTTGTAATCCCCTGGAGAAAATTAATGCAAGGAAATATATGTTAGCAAGCTGCTCGGTAGAAGTGATTATTACAGGAGGAGTTTGTACATTTTACAGAGGGAAGGAAGTGCACATAATAATCAAGAACGTGGATTTGGGGGCAAGAGTAGGTTTAAATTTTGGCTCTGCATTGAGACTTTTATTTCATGGAACCATAGTTTCTTCATATGTGAAAATGAGGCAAAAATACTTAAGTGCCAGAGTTGTTCCAAGGATTAACTTAGTGGGAAGATATATTTAAAGCAATCAGTGTGTTGCCTGTCAGATACTAAACACTTAAATAAGCAGTAGTCACTGTTAATATTATTTAATATCACGTTTTCTTGAAGCTAAAATTAAATACAGGTGTGAATTAGACAAATGCATGGAAAAGTATAGGGTTAAATAAAAGTATTATAATATAGTTTGTATTCTTACTTGCTTGTTATGGGTTATAGAAAAAAATTTTAGAAACTTAAGCAAAAGCCACCCACCAATGCAGAAGATGCAGGTTTGATTCCTGGGTTAGAAGGATCTCCTGGAGGTGGAAATGGCAACCCCACTCCAGTATTCTTGCCTGGAGAATCCGCTGGACAGAAGAGCCTGGCAGGCTGTAGGTTATGGAGTTGCAAAGAGTCAGACATGACTGAACACATAACAGAGAAAACAGGAAGCAAAAGCCATGCCTATTTTATATAATATTTAGGTATATGTTTATGGTTAAAAATAAGAAAGTTGGCAGAAATATTTTTCTATAGAAGTAGAATATATAAATTAGTCCTCAAATGGTGACATGCCAAGGAAATATTGGTTTACCTGTTTGAGAAGCCTCATGGAAAAGACTCAAGCTGATAATGAGAACACTCTCAGTAAATATCAAGTCAGCTGCAGAATCTGTATGACCACATTATTGTGTTGCCTCAGTTGATGGGCAGAGTAAACTACTTTATTTTTCTGTTAAGGAAAGTTAGATTCTTACATTCAACTTCTCCTGCAGCAGGCATTAGCTCACTCAGTATTTACCAGCCAGAATGTTTGATTTTAGGAGATGTGCCTGTAATTTTTGTTCTTGAGCAGCAGTTATTGCCTTCTTGGAGGTAATAAGAGTAATTCAGTGATAAATGGTAGTATTGAAAAGTTACTTGATAATGAATATATAGATAAATTTCTAACTTTGAAGGGCATATACACAGAATACATGAAGTATTTTGCTTAAGACATATAAACTGGTTAATTGATAGGCTGACAATATGTGCATGATTTGCAGTAATTAAAAGCTGGGTAGTTGACCTATGTTCAAATTTCAACTTCCTGACTTATTAGTTATGTGACATGGATAAGTTATTGAGCTTCCCTAGTCTCAATTTTCAAAATCTTTAATATAGGGATTATAATACTAGCTTTTTTGGAATTTTGAAATGAGATAATCTGTATGAAGACTGCTTGGCAAGAAGTAAGTGTCAGTAAATATTATTGATGGTAATAAGGAGTTATGGATGAAAAAGTGATCTTGGCATTACATTCCTGATATACAATTTTTATGATGCTAAAGAATGAGAGAGCAAGTATCACATACATAATTNTGATGAGGTCTGGCCTGTTTTTCATGGTTACCCTGTGCCGAGGTCCTGGCTGTGTTTCGCAATCGACTAGCGACGAGTTCCAGGCTCTGTGCCACTGTCGTCCTGCACAGATTTCAGGGCTGTGTACTGTGGTCGCCCTTCACTGAAATGCAGGCTGTGTGCCACGGTAGCCCTGTGCTGATGTCCGAGTTGTGTGCCGTGCTCACCCTGCGCCAATGTCCGGGCCATGTTCTGTGGTTAGCTGGCGACGAGTTCCGGGCGATGTGCCACAGTCGCCCTTCACTGACGTTGGGGCTGTGTGCCGCGGTTGCCCTGTGCTGAGGTCTGGGCTGTGTGCCACAGTCACCCAGTATCGAGGTCCGGGCTGTGTTCCACGGTTGGCTAGCGATGAGATCCAAGCTCTGTGCCATGGTCGCCCTGCATAGAATTTTTGGCTGTGTGCCGCGGTGGCCCTTCACTGAGGTTCGGGCTCTGTGCCGCGGTCGCCCTACGCCGAGGTCCATGCTGTGTTCCGCTGTCACCCTGCGCCGAGGTCCGGACTGTGTGCCGCGGTGGCCTTGTGCCGAGGTCCGGGATGTTTTCCGCCATCAGCTAGTGTTGAGTTCCGATCTCTGTACCCCAGTTGCCCTGCAAAGTTTTCCCGCTATGTGCCGTGGTCTCCATTCACTGAAGTTCGGGCTGTGTGCTGCGGTTGCCCTGTGCCGAGGACTGGTATGTGTGCCACAGTAGCCTTGAACCGAATTCCGCGCTGTGTGCTGCAGTATTCTTGTGCTGAGGACTGGGCTGTTTGCTGCGGTTGCCCTTCATTGAGGACCGGGCTATGTTCCAGGGTTGCACTGCGCCGAGTTTCAGACTGTGTGCCATATAAGCCTTGTGCCAAGGTTCGGGCTGTGCGCCGTCATAGCCTTGCACCGAGATCCAGGCTGTGTGCCACAGTTGCCCTGAGACAATGTCCGGTATGTGTGCCACGGTCGCCATCTCCCAAGGTCGGTTCTGAGTGCCAGGGTCACCCTGCACCGAGGTCCGTGCTATGTGCCTCGGACGTTCTTCACTGTGGTTCGGGATGTGTGCTGTGGTCGCCCTGCGCTGAGGTCCAGGCTGCGTTCCACCCTCGGCTTGCAACGAGTTCCGGGCTCTGTGCCGCGTGCCCTCTGTGCCAAGGTCTGAGCTGTTTGCCACGGACGCCCTGTTCCGAGGTGCGGGCTGTGTTCCGAGGTAGTTTTCTGCCGAGGTCCAGGCTGTGTGCTGCGGTCGCCATCTCCCCAGGTTCGGGCCCTGTGCCGCTGTCGCCCAGTGCCGAGGTCCGGTGTGTGTGCCATGGTAGCCTTGAACCGTGTCTGGGCTGTGTGCTGTGATAGCCTTCCACCGAGGTCTGGACTGTGTTCTGGGGTAGGGTAGCGACGAGTTTCAGGCTGTGTGACGTGGTCGCCCTTCACTGAGTTTCGGGCTGTGTGCCTCGATTGCCCTTCGCTGAGNGCGAACAGAAAGACGCCTCAGTCAGCCGATATAAAAGAGCCTTTATTGGGCGATCGCTCTCGGGCAGAACCCCCTGGGACCGCGGGCAGGAGTCTGCGAGGAATGGCGGGCAGAGCAGGGGTTTTATAGTTGGGGTTAGTCTGCTGGCCGGGGTTTTTGCCAAAAATGGTAGTTGCTTAGGATTGTCTCAGGGATTGGCCTACATGGGGTCGTGTGTCAGCGCCTGATTGGCTTCAGTGGCAACGTCAATGCGCGGAAGACGGGTGGTCCCAAGTTCCTGCTGGGACCCTCACCAGCCTCCGGGACTTCTCGCGGGGTCTTTTTCTGGGCTGGGACTTTCCACCAGGGCGTGCCCGACCTCACAGGCATATCAGCTAAGCAAGGTAATTTGTGTCAGCAGCAACCTGGAAGTAATGTACTGGGCTGAATTCCAAGAAAAGTAGACTGAGGAAGATGGAACATACTGATATGAATATAGTTAATTCAGATGGAACCAAATTTATTGATATAAGTGTTCTTAAGAATCTGGATTTAATATATTAGCTGGAGCTTCTGGAAATGGCTCTAACAGTTCACTTGATTATTTGACTAGAACATGGACTCAGCAGTGGGGTACTTTTAATGAAGTTGAGATGCCTGAACATTTTTAGGCTGTGGTGGAAGGAAGAAGGCATAGGAAGATGAGAATAGTAGAATAGATTTATCATGGACAGTTTTGTCATTCACCTTGTTACTCTGCTCTGAGATAGCACACCTTTGATTAAAAATTAAGAAGTGTATTGATGAGGTGAACAGACCTTTGGTAGGTTTAGGCTGGGAAATGTCATTGGGATATGCTGTCATTGAACTAGCTTCATTGATTCCAGTGAGGATTATAGGATTCTGGAGTGGTAGCAAAATGCTTTGGCAGTGCTTAGGCTTCATTGGTAAAGAAGCTATAATTGTGTTGGCCAAAAAGGATGCATAGCATGAGAGTTGCAAATTAAATTTTGTTGGGGCAAAATGAGGACTGAAGCTCGGCGACTGCACCTCAGATAGCTCTGAGAAACTGCTCCAAAGAGGTAGTGGAGAAAGGTCAGTATATGTGATTTCGGTGAAAGGGGAGTTCATGCAGTCAAGCCCTTATCTTACAAAAGGTTTTCTGTAAGTCAGGAGGAGCTGATGTCACTATGAAGGGATTTAGTGCTTTAGTAGATAGAGGAGATTTAAGGATTGGGATCATGAAATCCGTTCCTGAAAATATCTATCTGAGACCTGTTCCACCAGTTTTCCTCATTCTCTCCCCTGAATGCTCTTACAGGGCATGTTGAAGGTCAGCAGCTGCAGCAGCACAGGATTCAATCTCTGAGGAGGAAGATAGATGGCAAATGCGCCAATTTGTAGTTGTCAGTTGTCATATTGATGCTGAAAACTCAGCCTCTGTGCACCAGTGCTGAATGGAATCTTGGAGATAAGAGTTTTGGGTGAATAGCTTTATTGCTTTTTCAGGCCAAGGGGGACACAACTCTTGGTTAGAAAAAACTGTGTGTCCCAAACCTCGGACGATTTGGTGTGGAGTTTTATAGCAAAGGTTCAAGGAAAGAGTGGCTGATAAGGATCAGGTTGTGTGCGCGAACTTCTTTCATTTGGCTTCAGCTGGTCTCCTGATGAGCTTCTGGAGGTTAACAAGCTATGACCTCTGGAGTAAAGAATGCTAACATCTTCCATTTGTTGTGGGTTTTAGTTTTGTAAATGAGCTCAACAATATTGTGTGTGTCCCTTGAGGTAGGACCCTGATGCTCCTCCCTTCCCTAATTAGCAACTGTTTGGACCTGCCTGTTGAAACTCTGGGAAGGTCATGGCTGCTGAAGGCTATTCCCTACAAACATGAAACAGGGGACATAGAAAGGCTTTCTTGTCCAGGGTTCCACAGGGTCCTGCCTGGTTTCAATAATAGGCATCATGAGTGGAATGGTAGTCAGTGTTTTTGAAATACAGGGTTTTGTGGAGTGTACTAATTGATCACCATGTCTTTAGGACTGTAACATATTGACTGATTATTGAATTTTTACCTAGTCCATATAACTGGGGAAATTCTAGGTATGTTAATTAGAAACTTGACTGGTGTTATTGAAACAGGGAGAACAACTTCTCCTGATTAAAGGAGAGGCTGATTTCCCTTGAGAAGGGACATAAAATGTTACCACAATATATACTTTAAATCTTTCAAGGCTTTCCCAAAGGCAATTGGTGTTTACCATGAAAAAGCCCAGACTTTTGAGAATCAATAAAAATAGGTTCTGAATTTATCTTGGGGATGTAAATGCCACAGTGGCCCATCAGTCAGAGTTGAGGCTTATGGAAGTCACTTACTCTTCATCAGTGTGAGTCCAATGGCTTGTCAGCCTAATCTTGTGTGTGCTTTCCAGCTTCCTGTGGCTTCAGTGGCAATAGACATGGGAATGGGCCAGTTTTCACGTCGACTTTTTGTGGAATCAGGACTATTTAGGAAGGACTAAGTGGAAGCCTCTGAAACTGCCTCTCACTAACAAAAACTGTAAGAAGTGCTGCATCCCTGGAAGGACTATCATGAGCAGGGCCACCTTCAAAGACTTGAAGGGATCAGCATTGGAGATTCCTATAACATTTCCTTTTTGGTTTGCTGGTTTGATGGATGGATCTTGGAGAATAAATATAGGCTAAAGAAATCTAATCAGTTAGTTGCTTAGCTTGCTAAAATGTAGTATCAGTACAGTCTTTGGCAACTTGTATGCAGCAACTGATCTGGCTTTTTTTTTAACCTTTACCAATTAGGACAATCAAAGGGCAGATGGCTTTCAAGTCACAAAAGGGCTGAACACCTTTGTCTGTTTAGAGAAAGGGCAATGATCGTTTTCTTGATCTCTGTCATAATAGGTTTCGTAAGGGACTTTGCTAATTTTATGTATCCACTTGACTAGGCCATGGGGTGCCCTTATATTTGGCTTAACATTTTTGCTTTCGATGTCTCTCAGAGGGTATTTTTGAATGAGATTAGTCCATGGGGTCTTCAAGACTAAGTGGACTGAACAAAAACAAAAGCCTTTGAATTGCTAGAGTGAGTAAAGCAGATTGCCTTCTCTAATGTGGGTGGGTCTAATCCAGTCCATGGGAGGCCTGAGCAGAACAAAAGGAAGTGGAATAGGGATAATTCCCTCTGTCTGCCTAACTGTATTAGAGCTGGGATGTTGATTTTTTCCTGCCTTTCAGACTTGGACTTTGACTGAAACTTACACTACCAGCTCTCTTGATTCTCAGGCCTTCAGGTTCAAGCTGGAGCTAAATCATTGTCTCTCTTGGGTCTCCAGCTTGCTGCTGACTGTAGATCTTGGGAATTCTCAGTCTCTATAACTATGTGAGTCAATTCCTTTAATAAATCTCCATATGTCTAGTATTGGTTCTGTATCTATGAACTAATCATTTAAATATCTAGAGGATACAGAACTTAATCATTTGAATATCTAGAGGATATCATACTAGTCCAGCATACTAAGGCCATCATACTTTTTGTACCCGAAGAGTGAGGAGACTACTTGTTTCAAGTAGTCTAGATGCCTTGGTGAGACTCACATGTGCCAGAAAGTAGATGGTGAACTCTGCCTTAATCTGGTATTTCTGCAAAACTTAGCGACATACAGTGTTCAAATTATTGGTTCAACAATTCTGAGTCTGTAGGTCATTTTTTTTTCTTTTTCCAAATGGATGGTATTTAGTTAAATAAAAACAATTCCATATTAATTTGAAAAAGAAAATTCACTTTGAACAACTGACACAATTGCAGACCTCTGAAACACACATTTCTGTAGCTTTTTGAGTTGATTTTTGTCTTTAAATATGGGTTATTTTTTGTTGTCAACTAGAAAAAAGACTATGGAATTTAGTGTACTTATTTTATACATATACACATCCATATGTTAAAAATTACTGTGCTGTTTAAAAATACAACTCTGAAGGTTTAATGACTTACTTGTTAAAGTGAGTGTTAAAGTTTAGGAAACTTTCGAAATAAATCTGGATATTCCTATCCTTAAATGTATTATACTAGATTATACCTAATACTCTTAAACAAGCAAAATCTTATTTGTGTTTAGTAAACCAACAAATAACTGCATAAATAAATAATTCTATAGGTGAAAGAGGCAAATTTGTCCAAGTCTTACCCTTTGTTCAAGTAGAGAAATAGAATTCATTTTGGCAGTTTATTTAGAGTCCACTTTCTGTCCTGTGAGCTTCCCTGGTGGCTCAGTAGTAAAGAATCCACCTGCCAATCCAGGAGATGCAAGTTAAATTCCTGGCTTGGGAAGACCCCCTGGAGTAGGAAATGGCAACCCACTCCAGTATTCTTGCCTGAAGAATCCCATGGAGAGAGGAGCCTGGGGAGCTAGGTCCATGGGGGTCACAAAAGGACATAGTGACGAAGAGAGAGCTGTCAGGTGCTGTTGTAAGGATTTGATATCTAAGTGTGAACAAAACAGACTAAAATACATAACTTTAAGGAGCTTACTTTTCTTACAGCAGGAGGCAAGTAGTACATGATAAATCTAATACATAGGAGATGCTAAATGCTATGACAAAAAGAAAACAGAGAAGTACAAGGGCCATTGGAAAGAAGAGGTAGTTTTAAATAGGTTTTTTCAAAGTCAGAACTATTGAGAGAATCTGGCATTTGTGCATAGACCTGAATGGGAATTGGTTATGCAGATATCTGTAGAAGAGCTTTCTAGATGGAGAAAATGGCCAATGCAAAAGCCCTTAGGCAGGGATTTGTCTGGAATATTCAAGAAAATGGAAATAGAATAGTCTGTTTGGAATAATGAGTTAGCGACAGAGCAGTAAGAAATGACAGAAGAACGTGAAGGCTCAGAATGAATATACAAGTGCTTGTGAATTACTGTAAAGGCTGGTTGGCCTTTACTGGGAGTAAGATGAGGAGCCACCAGAGAGTTTTAAGTAGAGAAATTATATGATCTTACTTACAATTTAAAATGATTACTGTATTACTCAGGGTTCTATAGAGAAACAGATCAATATACACAAACATTCACAAACACACACACATGAAGATTTATTATGAGGAGATTGCTTATATGATTATAGAGGCTGAGAAGTCCCCTGATGTGCTCTCTGAAGCTGGAGGCCCAGGAAAGCTGGCGTTTAGTTCTAGTCCAAGTACAAACAAGTACCCACAATGAAGGAGCTGTAGGTTCGATCCCTGGGTCAGGAAGATTTCCTGGAGGAGGAAATGGCAACCCACTCCAGTATTCTAGCTTGGAAATCCCATGGACAGAGGAGCCTGGCAGGCTACAGTCCATGGATTTGCTAAGAGTTGGACACGGCTTAGTGACTGTAAGTCGCTTATACCAAGTACAAAGCTCTAAGAACCAGGAAAACAGATGATGTAAATTCTAGTCCAACTCCAGAGGCCTGAGAACCAGGAGTACAGATGTTATGAATCTTAATCCAAAGGCAGAAGATCGATGTCCTAGCTCCATAGTCAGACGAGAGTGAATTCCATCTTCTTCCACCTTTTTGTTCAACTGAAGCTCTCAAAAGATTGAATGATGCCTCCTCGCATTGCAGAGGGCAATCTGTTTTACTTAGTCTACTGGTTCAAATGCTAATCTGGAAGCATTCTCACAGACATACCCAGAAATTTAGATACCTCATTAGGCAGATATTTGATACCTCATGGTTCATTCAGGTTGACTTATAAAATTAACCATCACCATTATTCTGAGTGGCTGTATTGTACAAGACTGTAGGAGCAAAGACATAAACAAGAAGAGTTATGGCTCTTGCATAATCCAGGTGAAAGATGATAGCGGTTTGACCAGTATCGTGGCAATGGAGTGATTGGATTTTGGATTTACTATAAAAACTAAGTTAAACGGACCTCCTAATGGATTGGATCGGAGAAGGCAATGGCACACCACTCCAGTACTCTTGCCTAGAAAATCCCATGGATGGAGGAGCCTGGTAGGCTGCAGTCCATGGGGTCGCTGGGAGTTGGACACGACTGAGTGACTTCACTTTCATTTTTCACTTTCATGCATTGGAGAAGGAAATGGCAACCCACTCCAGTGTTCTTGCCTGGAGAATCCCAGGGGCAGGGGAGCCTGGTGGCTGCCGTCTATGGGGTCATACAGAGTCGGACATGACTGAAGTGACTTATCAACAGTAGCAGCAGTGGGTTGGATATGAGAAAGAGAGAGGAATTAAGGATGTCTCTGAGGTTTTTGTCATAAATGAGGGAAGAACTGAGGTGACCTGGGTTGTGGCTATCATCTAGTTATAGAAACAGTACTAGAACTTGGATGTCAATATTTGTAGCTTGCAGATTTAAATGTTTAAATTTCATAGATGGTAGGAACAATGACCATATTTATTTGGAATATTTTTTCAATATAGTTGAATCTGGGATTTTAGTTACTTTGGATGGAAATGGGCCTGCTGTGTATATTCAGCTAACATAAAAGGTGCTATATTGTAGTCTAATGTCCTGTTTGTGAGTGATAATTATCTTGATTAATAGCAGGCTTTCTATTTCATTTTACTTATTGGCATGGCTCACTGCAATTCTCATAGTGTTCATGTATATTCATTGATTTAACAATTGTGTTTTAATGCTTACTGTATGTCAGATATTGTATTAGATGCTGGGCTGCAGCAATGAAGAGATAAAGCAGACAGTTTCTTCATGGTGCTATGAACAGTATATCTGAAAGGTTTTTTTGTTTGTTATTGTTTTGTTTTTGTTTTTCCTATAGACTAATTTGGAAATAGAAGTTTATTTGGGGATAAGGATAAGTTTTTAGACTTCTTGTATCTGTCACGTCTGCCACAAGAAACAGATGGCAATCAAAATAATATCATCTTAATGATGATTTATTTATAAAGATATAATAGTAGGGAACCACAATGGATAATGGAGTGACCGGGCTTAGCTTCTTAGTTACTACTATCTGTAGCCCAGAAGGAATAATGGAAAGGGATAGTTAGTATAATCAGAAAGGAGAATATCAGGTAAAGTCATCTGTTTTGAGACTGTCAGTGGTTTTTGGTCCGGGGACAGGGACAACTCAATTGCAAGGAAGAAGCCTGGAGAACAAATATCCTGACTTGCCTTCCTCTCTGTGTTGTCTTTCTGGATCTCTCCAGTAGCCAGACTCTCTCTAGACAACAGAAGTCTGTTGATACAGTCCATACAGGTCATATTCTTGAGGCAGAGAACAGTGTGCAGAATGATGGAAAATGGACCTGCAGGGACAGTTGAAAGATGTCTGGCACAATCTGCCCTTTTTCCTTCTGTGCCTATGCTCTTATGCTTTTTTAAGGTAAAAAGTTTATGATTCCAACACAGGCAGTGCACAAAGTCCCATTAGCTGTTTTGCCATCAGGTGATATCAAACTGGTCATATCCTCATTGAAATTTAAACATTAATTCCTGGTCTCCAAGATTTCAGGCAGATTCTTTACCATCTGAGCCACCAGGAAAGCTGTGATTACCACTAATATCCTTCATATAAGATAGCATAGAGGAAAAAGGAAAGAAAATATATGTTTAAGTGATACAAAACATAGGGGCTAAAGGTTCCGTTATAATCATAGATGCCTCCTTCTACTCCCCTTACTCTCCACCTTGGCTAGATGGAGTTATTTGCAAGAAGAACCTATATGGGAACATTTACGAGGTTCATTTTTATAGGATCTGAGTCCTTTGTGGTTTTATTTTTATTGGGCTTTTCCTTGCTGGGACTGTAACGCTTTCTAGAATACTCCTTGGCCTCCATTGTGAAACTGTATCTCAGTTTCCTCCTCCTTTTCCCGTAGCTCAGTAGCATGAAGAACACAAGGTGGACGAAGAGTTGTTAGCTTTCAATTAGTTGAAAATATAACCATGTTTCTTGGTGGAAGAATTTTCTCCTTGGGAACTGGCATCTCTAGATATACTGAGCTTAAAATTCCAGTGTGAAGCAAAATTCTCCCTGTTCCTTGTCAGATATGATAGTGAGAGGGGCTATGCTCATCTCCATTTGTTTCCTATACCTGTATTCTGTCTATGGAGGAGATAACACTGTATCTTGGCTGTTAATTTAAAGCCTATACTGTATTTCCTCGTGTGTGCTCAGTCATGTCCAAATTTTGTAAAACCCCTGGACTGTAGCCCACCAAGCTTCTCTGTACACGGGATTCTCCAGGCAAGAAAACTAGTGGGTTGCTGTTTCTTTCTCCAGGGGATCTTCCCGACCCAGCGATTGAACCTTTGCTTCCTTTCTCCTGCATTGGCAGGTGAATTGTTTACAAAGTACAGTAGCTGAAACTCTTAGGCTGTCACCTAACAAATGTCGTCATAACAGCCTTCAGCAGGCCATTCTACCACTTTTTAAAGGGTTGAAAAGGATGTTTGAGTGACAAAACATCTAGTAATACCAGTGAATTGCCGAAGTGTAACCTTGATGAGGGATTTCTTTGGAAGGAATGATGCTAAAGCTGAAACTCCAGTACTTTGGCCACCTCATGAGGAGAGTTGACTCATTGGAAAAGACTCTGATGCTGGGAGGGATTGGGGGCAGGAGGAGAAGGGGACGACAGAGGATGAGATGGCTGGATGGCATCACGACTCGATGGATGTGAGTCTGAGTGAACTCCAGGATTTGGTGATGGACAGGGAGGCCTGGCGTGCTGCGATTCATGGGATCGCTAAGAGTCAGACATGACTGAGCTACTGAACTGAACTGAACTGAACCTTGATGAGAGGAGTGCAATTGTGTGGTAGTTTGAGCATTCTTTGGCATTCCCTTTCTTTGGGATTGAGTGAAAACTGACCTTTTCCAGTCCTGTGGCCACTGCTGAGTTTTCCAAATTTGCTGGCATATTGAGTGCAGCACTTTCACAGCATCATCTTTCAGGATTTGAGATAGCTCAACTGGAAATCCATCACCTCCACTAGCTTTGTTTGTAGTAATGCTTCCTGAGGCCCACTTGACTTCATATTCCAGGATGTCTGGTTCTAGGTGAGTGATCACACCATCATTATCTGGGTCATGAATATCTTTTGTACAGTTCTTCCATGTATTCTTGCCACCACTTCTTAATATCTTCTGCTTCTGTTAGGTCCATACCATTTCTGTCCTTTATCAAGCCCATCTTTCCATGAACTGTTCCCTTGTATCTCTAATTTTCTTGAAGAGATCTCTAATCTTTCCCATTCTGTTCTTTTCCTCTATTTCTTTGCATTGATCAATGAGGAAGACTTTCTTATCTCTTCTTGCTATTCTTTGGAACTCTGCATTCAGAGGCTTATATCTTTTCTTTTCTCGTTTGCTTTTTGCTTCTCTTCTTTTCACAGCTATTTGTAAGCTCAAACTACCACACAATTGCATTCATCTCATACGCTAGAAAAGTAATGCTCAAAATTCTCCAAGCCAGGCTTCAGCAATATGTCAACCATGACTATCCAGATGTTCAAGCTGGCTNGAAAAATAGAAAATATTCTTCATATTTTGAACACTTTAAAGAGTTTCCTCACATTTTTAATGATAAACATTTAATCACTTCTTTTTTTATTATACAGGGCTTCCCTGATAGCTCAGTTGGTAAAGAATCTGCCTGCAATGCAGGAGACCCTGGTTTGATTCCTGGGTTGTGAAGTTCCCCTGGAGAAGAGAAAGGCTACCCACTCCAGTATTTTGGCCTGGAGAATTCCACGGACTGTATAGTCCAAGGGGTTACAAAGAGTCGGACAGGACTGAGCAACTTTCACTTTCACTTTCACTTTGTTGTTATATATCATTTTGTATGGGCTTCCCAGGTGGCGCTAGTGGTAAAGAACCTGCCTGCCAATGCAGGAGACGTAAGACCTGGTTTATCCCTGAATCAGGAAGATCTACTGGAGGAGGGCATGGCAACTCACTCCAGTATTTTTGCTTGGATAATCCCATGGACAGAGGAACCTGGCAAGGGAACGAGTAGTGATTTGTTTTAAAATTTATTTCATAATATTGGTTTTTCATATGGTACATTTTTCTTTGGAGCATTAGTTTCCTTCCTTCCTCCTTTCCTTCCTCCCTCCCTTCTTTTTAATTTTTTTAGATGATTAAGTATTAATTAGGATGTATTTCTATTATAGATTCTATTGCAATGTTTGGCCAAACTAAAGGTGTTGGCTTGAGACTGGGGAATTCACTGCTAGCCAGATTTACTACTTTTAGTTTCTTTTAATACCTGCCTGTTTCTGCTATTTAGAGGAAAAATTAGAGGAGATAAATTTGTACTTTTCCTATGAACTATCTATGTTAAGGTAGGTCTCTGGCCAAGGTAATTAGAAAGTACATGAATGTATTAGTTGGAATAAGTCAGTTTCTTTGCATTGTTATAGTTCTTCCTCACCCCTACCTATAGAGTTCTTACTTTATAAATTATTAAATTTTATATTTTCCCCAAAATTTGAATTACTTTGAATGTATTTAACTGTCTTTAGGATGACTGATGTCTTTGTTTCTATATTTTCTTTGAGACATTCTTGCTTAGTGAGACATTTTAAATTCAGTAAGTTTGATAAGCATTCCTTTTTCCCCTTTGTAATATTACATCATTTGGCTCATTTGCAATGTATTATAATGTTTGTGATCTAACATCTAATACACAAATAAAATAGATACTGCCAGAAACTAATTTTTATTAACTGTTAAGTTAACTTTGTGTTAACTGGGAAGTTAATTGATAATTCTGTATAACTAGCTAATATGATTGTTTATTCTGTAAGCATCTTTAAAAATAATCTTATGCTTTGACAATTCTGGCTAGGTGTCAGTTTTAGTGAAAATACATTTAAAAATCTGTTACTTTGGAGGCCATCAGGACAGGCTGGAATTTATGAGAAACCAAATGTCACTTNCTAATATGATTGTTTATTCTGTAAGCATCTTTAAAAATAATCTTATGCTTTGACAATTCTGGCTAGGTGTCAGTTTTAGTGAAAATACATTTAAAAATCTGTTACTTTGGAGGCCATCAGGACAGGCTGGAATTTATGAGAAACCAAATGTCACTTCAATTTATTCAGCATGAATTTATCTTCCAGAAGAAGCTTAAAAATATACTGCCTCCCCCCCGCCCCCCAATTTTTTCTAGGAGTCTCATTTTATATTGACATTCATATTCTGTTTTGTACTTTAACTTAAAAACTGTTAAGTTTCTCATCAAATGAAAAGCTAAATTGGAGATAGTTGGCTTTACATTATGCAATGATTATTCAATGTCAGGTGATTAAAACATTATTTACAGCTAAACATTTAAGTGTAGAAAATTGACATGTATGGATTGCTAACACATCATAAAAAGTAGTTTATCGTTATGGGAATTCCTTGGTCAAATTCCCATCTATTAGTTTAAAGATTTTCTAACACTCACTACATAATTAATGACTTTTTTTCTGTTTCTTGTAATAGATTACTAATCTGTGACTTTCATTTGTTCTCAAATAACTATAAGATCTGTGGGTTTCCTTTAGATGTTATACATATTGCACCAAAGGAAGAGACATGTGACATTTGCAGAATTCCAATTTGAAGGGCATTTTGAGCATAGTTTATGTTTTTATGTTTTTGCTGAAGAATACCAAGTATCCTTCCCATTGAAGTGCCTCAATTTAATAATTTGATTGGTTTGAATATCACCATGGGCATCTTTTCTGGAACAGAAACCCCCCACTGATACCCGTTCATCTCCCTTGCCACCTCTCACTGAAGTTATCAAGGCATAGCCAAGTATCCTAGCTGCACAACAGCACTTTGGTGCCCAAAACTAAGTGAGCATCATCAGCTCTGGGGAATACTGCTGGGATGCTTGGAATAATCCCTCTTGTTGGTACAAGCTTGAAACATAACTCGTGTAAAGCCCCAAGGTTGCTTAGCAACTTCTATATATAACTCTTTGAGCCATCTCTGCCTCTTCATGTCCTGAAATGAACATCTCATTGTTCTAAAAAGAAACTGAAGGCCTCCTTTAGAAAAGGACATTTCTGAAGTGTTTCCTCAATGCTGATGTGTCTCAGAGAATCCTGAGGTCACTTTGAATACAAAAATATTATGAAAGGAGATGTATTGTTACATATTATCCTGATAGAAATATGATTTTATGAAAAATAAATATATTTAAATTTTCAAAGAATTGAAACAAAATTGAATTCTTGATATGGTCATTTCATCCTTTTAAAAAGGCAAAAATATCTTGATTATGAGTTCAAGTAACTTTATTTAAAAGGCACTATATGCATCAGTAGACATTTAAGACAGTTTGATGTGCATAATAGTGATGTGAAAAAAATTTTATATGGGTTTCTGTGGGTCTGGTGGCTCAGTTGGTAAAGAATCTGCTTGCAATGCGGGAGACTTCTGTTTGATCCCTGGGTTGGGAAGATTCCCCTGGAGAAGGAAAAGGCTACCCACTCCAGTATTCTGGCCTGGACAATTACAAGAAATGTATAGTTCATGGGGTCGCAAAGAGTAGGACGCAACAGAGTGACTTTATTGCTAGAAATTGGGTCCAGTAACATGCATTTCAGCCAGTATCTCAAAACTCTTGATTTTAGTCTGATTGTGTTAGATGTAAGAGGAATAATCTTTACAGAAATACTTTTTTGGAAATTAAAGTTAAAATGCATTTATTGACTTTAGAGACTTTATGTAACTCAAATACCTAAAGCTAGTATTAGTATTTGATTTTAGGGTATTTGGATATGAAGTGCTATTTTACTTTTTTTCTTTTTCTAATTTTATTTTTGTATTTTTTATTCTCAAGGAATTTTTTGCTTCTAATGAATGATGAACTGTTTTCAGTGGAAGACACCTATTTTCATATATTCCTATGAAATCTTTAAGTTACTGTTTGCTAGCCTGTGGGGTTAGTACTACAAAGGGGTTTTGGGACTATGAAAGGGAGTTGTGGAAACTGGACATAGAATTTTATTTTGAAATACTTATTTTGAAATACTTTATTTTGTAATTGGTTGAGGCTTTAGCATTTTTTCCACTCTTGAACAAGAGAAAAGATCTTCTCTGTCCTGAAAAATCTTTGATTCTTTTTATTGACTGAAAAAAAAAATCTTGGAGAGTGGGAGATTTTGGTAAGAGATTACAATTTTAAATTATGTCTTGATACCACAGAACAGTAGGAAATAATTAGTGAACAGTATCATAATTTGCTTATTATCATACTTGAAAGCGTTCTCATTTTTTAAATTTAGAATGTTAATAAGAAAATGCCGCCAAATACTATTTTTAATATGAATATGGAAAAACTAGTTTCACTTAAAATGAGTTGCGTAAAATATGTTATATATATATTTCCTGTAGGATGACTCTTTCCTGGCATTTGGACTTCTCTCAATTATAGCCGTGTTCACTGAACCAGTACAGGAACTGAGAATGGAGTCTTGTGGAGAAAAATGTCAAACATACTTTTCTCAGCAGTTGTTGAGCTGCCCAGTTCTTGATGGGGTACAATTATTGTTTAGGTGTTCATTCTCGTAGCAAGTTAAAGGGAGGGAATTTGAAACCTAGTGTTTTCCCAGGATGAGAACTAAAACAAAGAAAGCAAAACAAGAAAACACACAAGCAAAGCCCAGCTTTGATTTTTGGAGTGGATTTGTGAGACTGAATGACTAATGTTTTCCATAGTCCTGCACACTGTCTATGAGCAGGAAGCAGGGCAGATTGAGTGGCTGCAGATACATAATTACATGGCTGCTTCTGTCTCCTCTGGGAGCTTTTAAATAGAAATAATGTTACTCATGAGGGTGCAGAGCTGGACTTTTGTGCTGTGGTGGTAACCACTCTTCGAAGAGAATGAGTGTGTCATGCTTCAGTGCCACTGCTTTTAGTATTTATTGTTTGTAAGCATGGTTTTGAGAATGTTGCTAGAAGTCAGAAGAAAAGAGGGAAATAGGTGTTGAAGCAAACAATAATAAAATAGATCTATCACTGGGACTCTTTGCAACAGGCAGTGAATTAATTTAAGATGTATTGCACTGTTTTTTAAGAAAAAAAAATAAGGTGAAAAATTGAATGGTTTATTCTTTTGTCTTGCAAATGGTGGTTTTTATTTAAATACAGCATTTCTGACATTGCAGTCTTCGTTTTAAACACTTACATGTATTTAACACTGAGGATTTGTGTCAGTTTCCAGATGTGTCACTTTGAGAGTGAGGATGGAAGTCTGAGGAAGATTGTGATAGATTTTATATCTGAAGAAATGATGCTGCAAGCAAATAATGCTAGGGAGCCCTACGAAACAGGGATTTTCTTGAAGACAGGCACAGAATGTTATTCTTTTTTCTCTTTAGTTCAAGGGATATTTTATTCAGGAATGCTTGTTGTTAGGTACCTGATTAGGTATTGAATATTTAAAATATGTGAGTATGTGTAAGATCATTATATATAGAGAGAGCATAAACATTTTTTAAATGGATTAGTAAATGGATTAAAGAGGGTGGGAAAAATATGTTCAGTGGGAATCGGCTTCAAGGTGTGTAAGAATATCAGACATTCATTTCAACAGAGCTATCAGTGGTAGCAGATTAAACTACTGAGTCAAGAGAGTTATGCCTTCTATTATAGTGGTCTGAGTGGGCTTCCCTGATGGCTCAGTCAGTAAAGAATCTGCCTGCAGTGCAGGAGACCCCCGGTTGGATCCCTGGGTCAGGAAGGTCTCCTGGAGAAGGAAATGGCAACCAATCCAGTATTCTTGCCTAGAGAAATCCATGGACAGAGGAGCCTGGAGGGCTATAGTCCATGGGGTCACTGAGAGTCAGGCACAATTTAGTGATTGAACTACCACTACTATAGTGGTTTGAGTAGTGGAAGAGCTAATGAGATGTAAGTTTCCATTACTTGGTTGTCCTCCTGTCTCTCTTTCACTTGCTTTCCAGCAAATATTTTTTCAAACTTTTGTGAAAGTAGACAACTGGATTACATATGCTCTATCTTAGAACTTCTAAACTATTTTTTAAATAATAAACTTTAAAATACCAACTATAGATTCTTTCATAGTTTACTTCATATCTGTTATATTTGCATGTTTATAGTAAAAAAAGTAAAGATAAAATTCAGAAAAATCATTTACAACCTCATTATTTTGAGATCATGGGTAATATTTTTTGTTGTATAGTCTTTGAGGTACTCTTTTGTACTTTAGTGTACGTTCATATTAAACAGCAAAGCATATTTTAAACTTGATTCTTTTTCACTTGACAATGTATAAAGAGCATTTTTATGTCAATGAATATAGATTTAACACTTCTTAATATTTCATGGATGGTATAGCATGCATATTCATTAAATTCATATCTGTGATATGCAAGGCAGTGCTCAAAATTCAGAGGTAGTATGCATGAATATTAATACTTACAGCTAAAATATTTTCAAGAAATTTGGGAATTCTTAGAGAAGATCTGAAATTGAGTTGAATGTACAGGCAATAGGTTAACCATTGTTATAAGTTGTTATATTGATAATTGTTTTTAAGATAACTTAACATAGAATTAGATCTCTAAAAATTCTGGTTCTTCCAGTAACTTGTTGAGCGATCTTGGTGAAGTTACATAAGGTCTCTGATCCTTGGATTCCTCTTTTTTTAATAACTATAGAATTTGCAAATCATAGAAATATGGGAATTAAATGAGATATTATTTGTAGAACACTTAGCATAATCCTAAGTACATAGTGATTGCCCTGTAATAGTCTCAATTATTATTGAAATCACCTGAGGTTGTTGACATTTTGTACTATCATAAATGCTTCATAGTAGAACATATTTTCAGTCCATTTTTCTTAATGGATGCTGTACTAGATGTTGAGGATGTGAAATTAAAAGATGATCCTTGTCTTTATGGCATCTCTAATCTTGTGGGTAAAAAGCTCAGTGGAAAAATTTATAAAACTGTATGAATATGCCATTGGGAAACTTTGACCAAAACTCTTTGTGAACCCAACCTTCAGGAAGGTTGGCCTATGAGTAATGAGGAGCCTATATGAGTTCTCAATTCTAGTAGTTTTTGATTATGAATAGACTTCAGTTATCAGTACTACTATGTGATCTGATCCTAGCCACTAGAGACTTCCCTCGTGGCCTAGATGGTAAAGAAGCTGCCTGCAATGAAGGAGACCTGGGTTAAATCCCTAGGTCGAGAAGACGCCCTGGAGAAAGAAATGGCTACCCACTCCAGTATTCTTGCTTTAAATCCCATGGACAGAGGAGCCTGGTGGGCTACAGTCCATGGGGTTGCAAAGAATCAGATGTGACTGAGCGACTAACACATGTGATCTGGCCAGAACATTTTGGGAACTCTGAATTGGAAAACTGTGACCCTTAAGCAGTAAGAGTTCTAGATGAATTTAAAGTGTCCATTTTACTCATGTTTAATAGTTCACTAAATTAAGCATCTGGGGGTGGCATTATTAGCAAACAGATTTAACTGTATCTGAACGGAATTTAACTTTGAGGTTTTCCTTGAAATCTGCTTATCACATTACGATCTTTGTTATAGTAGTGTAATTTGCTGCAGATATTCTTGATAATATGGTAAATGAAATTTTAAAATGTTTTATATCCATACTTGATTTCAAAAACCTGTAAGTACTATTGGTCAATAGCATATAAATACTTAATCTCAATTTGGGTAAATATTTAAAAGAATAAAATGTGTAATTGGGAAAAATAACCTGAGATATGCAGACAACCTAGCAGACTACTATACTTGTCCAGCTGTTCTGGGTTTTAGACCTATTCTGGCTGGTTTGTGTTAGGTCATTGGGTGTAAAAAAGACATCTGTGTGTGTGTGTGCTTGCATGCGGCACGCTTGTGTCGACACACAAGTAGATGGATAGACAGATGGATATAGATATGAAACTTGTATTTTTATAACTTAAAAGAGATCTTGCCAATATGTTAGGAGTCACTATGAAAGCTCTTTGATCTTTTGGTTTTGTAGCTGACAGAATTTTGAAACCTTTGTCTCCCTCAGTAAAGGCAAAAAACTTGTCAGGGTGTTTGATAGACCTTTGATATTTCATGGCTATTTAGTCCAAAGGATGTGAAGTTTTTTGTTGGAGGTATATATATCTCCTTAGATTCTTTGATATATTAGTATAGTGTGTGCTGTGCCATTGTCAAAGTGAAAATTGATTCATTTATTCTGTTTCTAATATAAAAACATTTATGAGGATAAAGTGCATGGCCATCTGGCTATATTTTAATAAATTCAGATATGTGGTTGGGTTTGTTGGTTTGCCAAGTACCCATATATAAGCTTTCTTATCTTTGGTAATTTTTAGATGAAAAAAATTAGTGTTCATTAGTTTTTATCTGGTAATTGATATAAAAATCATCCATTTTGAAACTATATGTCAAGAACTATTAACAGTTCTTGTTTGCATATTTTACTTCAACTCAGTTAATTCAAGTTCATTATGACAGGTACACCTGTAAAATTCTCTGGGTAATTAGAATCAGTACAGATGCAATTTCTGCCTTTTGTTAGACTTTACAAAGTAATACAGAAAAAAAAAATGCTTTGTAGATTTGTTTATTTAGTGTAAATATGACAAGTTTTAATTTTTAAGTGAGTTTTCTGATGTCTCTTTGACCATTTTTATTTAACATACAACAAAATATTTTTTTCATCAGCTATTTAATATATGAAAATTATTTAACAAATACTAAGTGACAAATAATTTAAATTTAGTATAGAAATCCAAATCAATTGAGAAACTGTTACATGCAAAATTTATTGGGTGTTATTATGAGTAATGTTTCAAGGACAGATAAAACTCTGGAAGCAAAGCCTTGGATTTATATTCCAGCTTCATCCACTTAATAGTTGTGTACCCTTAGTTAAAACACTAGGAGAAGGCAATGGCAACCCACTCCAGTACTCTTGCCTGGAAAATCCCATAGATGGAGGAGCCTGGTAGGCTGCAGTCCATGGGGTCACTAGGAGTCGGACATGACTAAGTGATTTCACTTTTACTTTTCACTTTCATGCGCTGGAGAAGGAAATGGCAACCCTCTCCAGTATTCTTGCCTGGAGAATCCCAGGGACGGGGGAGCCTGGTGGGCTGCCATCTATGGGGTTACACAGAGTTGGACACGGCTGAAGCAATTTAGCAGCAGCAGCAGCAGTCAAAATATTGGATTGGTCAAAAGTTCATTTGGGTTTTCCCAAAACAGCTAATGGAAAAACCCAAATGAACTTTTTGGCCAACCCAATAGTTTAACCTCTTGTTTTTTCCATCTGTATCATGAGAATGATAACGTGCATGTGTGTGTACGCTCAGTCTCTCAGTTGTGTCTGACTTTGCGACTCCATGGACTGTAGCCCTCCATACTGAGTTATTGTGAAGGCTTAAGTAAGTTATTATTTAACAATGCTTGGAGCATAGTAAGTATTCTATGAGGTGTTAGTTCATTCATTATCATTTATGAATTGTGATGTTTTAATTCATTGTAATTTTTCAGTTGGTAGACTATTTGCTTTGCATTTTATGTTTCATAGTTACCTTATAGGCTGCATTTTATTTTAGGATAAATGATACATTTAAAATTATTTTACTTGTGCATGGTAAAATATACATACTCTGTGTATGTAGGAGATGTCCAAAGTAAACTTTGTATTAGGGTGCCATTTTTCCTTTCTTGGTTGGAGGATTAGGACCCAACTTCATATCAACAAAACTTAGAGGATGAATTGTGTGTGTGTTAGTTGCTCAATCATGTCCAACTCTTTGTGACCCCATGGACTGCAGCCCACCAGGCTCCTCTGTCCATGGGATTTTCCAGGCAAGAATACTGGAGTGAGTAGCCATTTCCTTCTCCAGGGGATCTTGCTGACCCAGAGATTGAACCCGAGTCTCCTGCATTGCAGGCAGATTCTTTACCATTATAGGTAAAGAGCTATTACATGTCCTTAGACCTCGATGAAAGTGAAAAGTGAAAGTGAAAGTTGCTTATTTGTGTCCGACTCTTTGTGACCCCATGGGCTATATACAGTCCATGGAATTCTCCAGGCCAGAATACTGGAGTGGGTAGCCTTTCCCTTTTCCAGAGGATCTTCCCAACCCAGGGATCGAACTGGGTGGATTCTTTACTAGCTGAACTACAAGGGAATCCCAAGAATACTGGAGTGGGTAGCTATCCCTTCTCCAGTGGATCTTCCCGACCCGGGAATTGAACCAGGGTATCCTGCATTGCAGGTGGATTCTTTACCAACTGAGCTATAAGGGGATGGTACCTTTCAATTCAGCTTTTTCATTTTACAGAAGGTGAAGCTAAAGCCTTGGGTGGTTATCCTCCTGAAGTTCATGTACCTAGTACCTTAGAGTCTGTCTTGATCTTGTATCTTTTGATTCCTTAACCTCCCTCTCTATTTGGGGAAGTATAGAATTTTTGACAGTATTTGAGTAACAGTGACATTCATATTAAAAGACAAAAGACATAACCATCATTGCTTTGAATCTATTTATTGATACAGTGAATCATATTAAGAACAAGTTTGTCTTGGTAATTTAAAAGGTTGGACTTGCATCTCCTTAGGTTGGCTGACCACACACACTCAGGAGTTGTGTGGTTGTGTGCAGGAGTTGTGTGATTGTGTGCAGTTGTTGCGCGGATTGTGGTCTGCATCATGGAAGATCTCAAGCCCCATCTCTGTAGCCCAAACCACAGGTCTTTGCCATGTAATTTTTCCCAGAAGAGAAACCTGATCACAGAACAGAGTGTTGTTTGAGCCAAGAGCTGTTGAAACAGTAAGTTAGTATTCTTCCTAAAAATCAGTAGACTAAGACTGTGTTAGCTCATGTTTCATATTACACAAGAGAAAATAAACTGAAAGGTCAGTTGAACAGTTACAGCATTGCCCTTTTCCAAGGTAATCAGCAGAGCATGTAGCAAAGACGTGAACAGGAGCGTGACTGGAAAGAGGGTGGCTGATAAAGAGGCTGGCTGCTTAAAGTGTTTGGGACAATGCTTGACACTTCCAGGCCTGACCAGATGGGCCATCTCACAGGGCTTACCTTCAGTAATTCTGATTTATTACATTCAGAGGACTTTTTCTTTTCTAGTTTCGCAGTCAGGTTTTCACATTGCCAGAAGACCCCAGAAATTTTAATACTGACCATTAATCATACCTTGGTAAACTGCAAGGGCAATATATTATTAATTTGTTTGCAGCCAAGAGACAAGACATGGTGATTAAAATTAATTTCTAGCTACATTTTGTTAATTTATTCTAATTAATTAATCTGTTAAGTCAAAATATGTTTATATTAATGGCTATATAGTAGGTTCTTTATGTTGTGCCATTAAATGTCATTTCCATAATCCTAAGTATTGAATTCTAAAAAAACTTACTTTTTATTAAAATAAATAGAGTTTTGTAAAGCTTTCTAATACCACCAAGTGAACTATTTCTAGCTTTTCATTAATTGAATATGAACATTTCATGATTTGGATTCTGTGGGATATAGATTTGGAAGGATGTCATTGGTGACCTCCTTCCACCCCTTCACCTCTATGGCCCAGTACCAGAATTAGGAAAGAACATTTAATAAATAGCAGGCATTATTTACTTTCAGGATACAATTTTAAATGGTAGCAACACTCGCTTTTAAAAGTTAACAGTTTTGATTGACCTTGTCCTCCTCTTTCCAAAAAAGACAGATTTAATGATTTTTATATAATCTTAATTTATATATATTAATTTGAGGTACAAAATAGCCAAATTACACTTAACTTTTGGCCAAGTAAGAACAAAATAGTTATTTAAATAGCTTTTATTCTGTAACGTAATAAAATAAGAAATCAACTATTTGTTCTTAAATATGCTCTGAGGATATATTTATCAGATTGTTCTTAGTGCATTTGACTGTGTTTTAGAGATGGTGAAAGATGAATAAGATTTTATTTAAAAGGTTAAAAATTAGTAACATGCTTACTGTTTGCTTTTAACTGAATTAACATTTATATTTTCTTATTGTATTATAATTAGCATGGAGCTTCCCTGGTGGCTCAGATGGTAAAGAATCCGCCTGCAATATAGGAAACCTGGGTTTGATCCTTGGGTTGGCTATATCCCCTGGAGGAGGGCATAGCAACCCACTACAGTATTCTTGCCTGGAGTATCCCCATGGACAGAGGAGCCTGTTGAGTACAGTCTATGGGGTCACAAAGAATCAGACATGACTGAGGGACTAAGCACAACACATAATTAGCATGATGTTGCTGCTAAGTCACTTCAGTCGTGTCCGACTCTGTGCGACCCATAGATGGCAGTGCACCAGGCTCCCCCGTCCCTGGGATTCTCCAGGCAAGAACACTGGGTTGCCATTTCCTTTTCCAATGGATGAAAGTGAAAAGTGCAGTGAAGTCGCTCAGTCGTGTCTGNGTGAAGAATTGAAACTGTACTCCCAAGCACCTCTGGGCCTGATGCATCCTTGATGTTGAACCCCTTTTGCAATTGTTTACCCTTGTGCAAACTACCTCAGGCCTCCTGGGATTCTGTTTTGCTCTTCTGCTTCAATGCAATCTTGTCTGCTTAAGATTAAATTTAATACTTTTAAAAACAGGATAAAAGTGTATTTGTTTCTCCTATAAATGAAGTCAGAAGGCATAAAGTCCAAGGTGGGAATAGTGGCTTCATGTTCATCAGGGACACAGGCTTGTTCGCTATTGTTGCTCTACCAACCTTAGCATGAGGCTTCTGTTTCATGTCCAAAATAACTGTTTGAAAACAAACAAACAAAAGAACCCAAAATAGCTGCTTGAGCTCCAGCCAATTTATCTGCATTTCAACCAAAAGGAAGGAGGAAGGTAAGAAGAACATGCCCTCATCTTTTAAAGGACACATACCACTTTCACTTATATCACAAGACCAAGACTTAGTAAGGGAGGTTGAGAAATGTTTTTTACTAGGCAGACATCAGGGCTTCTTTTATTCAAGACAAAAGGATAGAAAGGATAATGGGGGATAATTAACAGTTTCTATCACACCCATTAAATTGTAAACCACCCTAGAATTAAGATCCTGCTTTATACCCTTTATGAAATTCAGTGCTTAAGGAGCTCAATAAAAATCTCTTAATAATGATGATTAATCTTTTTAGCAAACATTTATTCAGCACCTATATTTTAATTTTACTTTTTCTTCATTCAGCACCTACTCTATGCCAGGGACTGTGTGAGGCACTGGAGCTTTAAAAAATGAAATTAAGGTGGTCCAGTGGTGACTCTGCACTTCTAATGCAGGGGTCCCAGGTACGACCTCTGATCAGGGAATTAAGATCCCACATGCTGTGTGGCATGGCCAAAAAAAAAAAAAAAGGAAAGAAATTAACTCAGGAAACAAAGACTTTACCCAAGAAAGATATTTTAAGCAGGTATTTGAACCATTAACAAATGTCAGGCAGAGGAGGAGGTGGGAAGATATTACAGATGAAGGAAATAGTTTATGCAAATTATCCCAGGTATGAAACAGCATGTCATGTTAGGAAATGCTGGCTGTCTGGTATACCTAGACCAGTGGTTTCAACCAGGGGCTGTTTTTCTAGAAACAGGTGCTAACCTCTCTGTCACACTGACTTAGTTTTCACTACCCCCAAATTAGGACCCCTGATCTGACAAGTTTGATTTCATTTTATTATCATGAGATAATATTTATAAAATGCTAACCACGTGTGTCTCTATAAATAGTAGCAGTTGTATGCTGCAGAGAAATAAAATAAGGTAAATACTAAAAATTGTAATTTGGAACTAGGTTATACTTTAGAAAGGTATAAACCTTTTGTTAAGGCTAGGTGACCTTAGCAAAAGACATTACAGTGGAGTGCTAGTTTGGGGGGTTCAGATGCAAGTAATAAAGCAGAACTGAAAATACTGTGTAAAGATGCGGAGATCTATAAGAATACAAATGCAGGTTTGCTTGTCTTTGAAGTTCAAAGAGAGGAAAATAACCTAACAGCAGTTATGAAGGGAGTGGGGTGGGAATAAGGAAGAGGGGAGGACAAAGGCCTTTTCAGGTTTTGGGATATTTGAACTGTGTGAATATATTGTCTATTCAGACAAAATTAATAATCATTTAGCTCTACATCTGTTGAAATTAACCTCAATTCTTCATATACTGACCCCTCCTCAGCCCTCCTTTCCCCAGGCTCAGGACTAACCTGATTCCCCAACACTTCAGGCCCTATTTTGTTCACTTGACCTGCCTGCCCTTGTCCATGGGGAAATCCAAGTTTCCTGTTCTATGTCTCATTCCCCGCATTGCTCCATCTGATGTTAATTTGGTATGAGTCTCATGTTTCTGGCTGATTGATCCTAAAACTGCAGTCCACCATTGCTCTGACTATACCACTAGGGTCCTGGCGATTCCTGGGGACCCTAAGGTACTAAAGGGAGTCTGTCCCATCTGTGTACCAAGGACCAGCTTTTACGAGCTCCGACCGTGTGCCAGGCACTATTATCTAGGTGCCTGAGATGTGGAGTCACCAACTTGTCCCCATCTGCCTAAGACCTTCCTGGTTCGAAAACTAAGTATCACATTCCAGGAACCCCCTCAGTCCTCTTCATGTCTGCTAGCCTGTGTCCTTTCAGCTTTGCTCCCCTCCCCAACTTCGGTGCAAGTGCTATCATGATGCCCTTTATAGAGACGGGAAAACCAAGACCCAGGATGTGCATTTGACCTCAGGAAACTCACTGCAGGAACCCAGGCTGCCACTATACCCAGCCAGGCTCACCAGTCTTTCTACCAAAGCATAACCTAGGAAGGCCTGGACCTGCTCCCACCCCTGACCTGATTGAGAGGCAGGAGCCTCCAAACCCAGGTCCCTAACTGGCGTCCAGGCCATGAAGTTGTAGGAGGGGAACGTGGGCAAGAGTGGGGATCTGCAGAGCCAGGAGGGAGGTGCCTCCCAGACCCCATTCGAGTAGGCATGTCTCGGCAGACCTCAGTCCTCGCTGTCAGTATGGGACTGCTATCCCTAGCCTTCAGTTATTCAGCTACCTCTCTTCTCACCCTTGGTAACTGGCCAGAGGGTTGGCCCTAAATAGAGCTTTCCGGGGACTGGAATGGGTTCTGAGGGTGGCCAGGGACAGTGTCTGAGCTCCATGTCCTCAGGGACCTTAAGACCATCCTGAGATGGGGGATTTTTGTCTTTTCTACAAAAGGTAAAACAGGCTCAGAGAGGCTAAGTAACTTGCCTATAGTCACACAGCCAGGGAGACCTTGAGTTTCAAACCTAATTGTCCATGTTTAGTCACTAAATCATGTCTGACTCTTTGCAACCCCATGGACTATAGCTAACCAGGCTCCTCTGTCCTTGGGGTTTCCCAGGGAAGAATACTGGAGTGGGTTGCCATTTCCTTCTCCAGGTGAATTTTTTAAACCTCTTTATTTTATTTTTTGGCTGCACCACACAGATTGTGAGATCTCAGTTCACCCAACTAGGGATCTAACCCAGGCCAAGGCAGTGAAAGTGCCAAGTCCTAACCAATGGGCCACCAGGGAATTTCCTGGAATGCTGAATTTATCAAGACAGGGTAGATGATGTTGCAATACAGACAACACCAGAAATTTCAGTGGTGTGAGACAAGACTCTCCCTTTTCCTAAGTCTGCATCAGGTCCAGAAAACTCATCAAAACAGCTGTATCCCCTGGAATGACTAAAAATTGATTATGCTTTGATATGTTAACTTCACCATCTCAACAGGAGGCTTCCAGGTTCACTTGGGCAGGGGAAGGGAGAAACTGGAGACTCACATAGAGGCTTTGTGCAGATATTGCTTTTGTTCACATTTCCTTGGTCAGATATAGCCATGTGGCATTGTGTAATTCAGGGTATTTAGAAGTGTAGTCTCCTGTGCCCCAGAAGGAAGGGAAACAAGATATTGGTCATCACTAATGATGTCTCTGAGAAATGATAAGGCCAAAAGAAGGCTTTTTGGTGAGCTCCCTCCCCTCTCCCCATGTCCATAAATCTGTTCTCTATGTCTGTGTTTCCAATGCTGCTCTGTAAATAGGTTTGTCAGTACCATCTTTCTAGATTCCATATATATGCATAAATGGAATATGATAGTATATGATATGATATTAGTTTTTCTCTTTCTAACTTCACTCTGTATAATAGGCTCTAGGTTTCTCCACCTCATTGGGATGGACTCAAATGAATTCTTTTTTATGGCTGAGTAGTAATCCATTGTGTACATATATATATATATATATATATATATACACCACAGCTTCTTTATCTGTTCATCTGTTGATGGACATCTAGGTTGCTTCCATGTCCTAGCTATTGTAAACAGAGCTGCATAGAACATTGGAATACATGTGTCTTTTTCAATTTTGGTTACTTCATGAAGGATATATGCCTCATAGTCAATGAGTCTTGTATAGTTATGGTGGATTATATCTTTCTTATATTTGAAGAGGCTATTGATTTTTCTATGCTGCTCTCAAACCCAACAATCATATAGTATATTTATTGTTCTAACAGTGTGCTTATTCATCATGTTTTGTGAAAGGTGTTATGCTAAGCTTTTTAGGTTTATTATCTAATTTCATTATCATTTGGTTATCTTATGAAATGTGTTCTGTTATTCTTATTTAGATAGAGATGTTGAGTCTTAGTTATAGCTGATAGGAGGTAGGATTGGAATTCAAGGTCAGATGCTGTTGTTCAATTGCTCAGTCATGTCCAACTCTTTGCAACGCCATGGACTGCAGCATGCCAGGCTTCACTGTCCATCACCATCTCCCAGAGCTTGCTCAAACTCATGTCCATTGAATCAGCGATACCATCTAACCATCTTGTCCTCTGTCATCCCCTTTTCCTCCTGTCTTCAGTCTTTCCCAACTCCAGGGTCTTTTCTAATGAGTCGACTCTTCGTATCAGGTGGCCAAAGGATTGGAGCTTCAGCATGAGCATCAGTTCATTCAATGAATATTCAGGACTGATTTCCTTTAGGATTGACTGGTTTGATTTCCTTGCAATCCAAGGGACTCTCAAGAGTCTTCTCCAACACCACAGTTCAAAAGCATCAAATCCTTGGTGCTCAGCTTTCTTTATGGTCCAGCTCTCACATCTATATGTGACTACTGGAAAAACTATAGCTTTGACTATACAGAACTTTTTTGGCAAATTCAGATGTAATAATCCTAATTTTAAATCTAAATCTAACCACCCTATCACCATTCCCTATCCACAGTCTGGGAAGTAATAGGTACTCATTAAATATTTATTTGTTGAGTACTTAATATGTGCCAGTATTTTAGATGACTAGGTATATCTATGTGTGAAACATAATTTTTCCTGTCTTTGTGTTATTTATCTTTTAGCTGCTTCTATCTTCTGAATATAAATCTTCATCTTACACAATGCTTTCTCAGTCCTTGGTTTTTTCTCTACCATTTCCCACACGTAACAAAGAATGTCTTGAAGGCATGGGTTTTGTCTTTCATCTCTGTTCTCAGTGACTCACATAGCATTGTATGTATAGTAGATGCTTAGTAATATTTGTGGAATAAATGGATGGAGTTTACCCCTTCTCACTTGTCACTTTTATTTAAATGGTCCCATTTTTACTGTTTCCTGATGAAAATTAGAGTGTATGCTAAATTGAACACAGATTGGAAGTGTCACTAAAATTTTAGGTGAAATTTTGAAAATTTATACATTTATTTATTAATTAGTACATATAAACATTTAACTACAAGGAAAGCATTAAAAAATAAACCATGTCTACTATAATGTCACTTTAAAAATTATTTTCATTGACCAGTATAACAAGAGAGTTCACAGACTCTGGCATTTTAATGTTCAGTCTGTTTAATAAAGACTTTGTTAATCTTATTTTGACTGCTAAAATTCATCCTTTAAACTGCTCCCTTTAAAGACTGTCTCTGATAGTATCAGTTATCTCCTCTTTAAAGTCTTAAAGGTTTTTCTTTTTCATTTAATTTATTATCTAACTGAAAGTCATCTTTTCCATCTTGATTTAACTCTACATTTCTACCCGTCTTCCTGTCCAGCTACATAAAGCTATTCCTCGTGCCCACAAGGACCACCTTAATTTGTACACATGTAAAGCTCTTCTCTGTCTTGTCCCTTAATTGCTAAAGAATACTACTCATCCTTTGAGATACAGCACAAATGCCAGCCACTTTTTAGAGCCTTTTTAAATCTTGCCTTATCCCATTAGTTTTTCTATTGTTATATTTATTCTTCTGTTAACATTTGGTTATCTCACCCCTTTCCTGTCCTGAGTTAACAGTCTTCTCCTGGACTGATAAACTTATCAAAGGGAGGTTCTTCAATTATTGGCACACAATAAATATTTTTACCCTGCAATAAATATGTTGTGGGTTTTTTGTTGTTGTTGAATACTTATCCTTGATTGAGGGACAGAAAATATTCACTTTAAAGTTTCAAATGCCTACTCTTCACTTGAAAGATTTAATATATAGAGAAGTCTGTATATTTCAGGTACTTTGTGCTTTAAGAAGAAAATTTCTGCCAGTCACCTTGAAGTCTTTTGAAACGGTGGTTTAAAAAGCCATTTTTTTAGTTCCAAAAAAATATTCAGTTCCCCTCTCCTTTAACCTTATTTTCCCCTTTTTTAGTTTATTAAAAATTTCTGTTGAGCTTTACTTCTGTGCTTTTTCTTGCCTCTATTCCAAGTGTCCTTTAGGAAACAGATGACTATATAAAATCTTGAAAAGAATTAAGCTAGCATGGAAGGAACTTCCCCCATGGGTTCATTGTGTTTCAGGCCCACTCAGAAGCACTTGAGAAAGAATTTTACATCTTGGGTGTTTCCAGATAAGGTATGATCCATCTCCCCTGACATATCTCTAGTGTTCACAACCTTGCCTGAAATTAGAACTTCAGTATGGATCTAAGAAGAAATGTCTTACAGAAGAGCAAAGGTTTTTAGCCTGTTTCTTTTTTCTTTTTTTTCAAACTAAGCATTAATTACTTCCCTAAAGTCATTTTTTTCCCCCCTAAGCTATCCAACTTACTTAGTTTTCTTCCAAACTTTTTATAATCCATACATTCAGTTTAATCTGGAGTACCTAGTATGTGTTATGTGTTAGTATGCCTTATATATATAGCTATATTTATAACTTTTCATAGCAGGAAAAAGTAAATATTCTTAAACACTTTGGAAATTTAAGGAGAAACAGTCCTTAATGTTTACTAATAATTAGCTTGCACATTAAAATCTAAATAAGTGTTATAATTTAAGAAATTATAACTTAAAAAGTATAATACGGCAGTGCTTCTCACTGAGGTGATGAAAAGCTACAGTTTACAATTATTGAGCATATGCTGGTTACTGTGGGGATGACTCCTGGTATCATTTCTTTAATTCCTTATAAACTATCAGATTTCCCCCACTTAACAGGGGAAGAAATTAAGGGAAAGGGAGGGTAAGTAATTTGTTCAAGGTTACATATACTATGTAACAGAATTAGAATTTGAACCTACACTGTTTATTTTTAAAGCCTTATCTGATCCTCTTAATTATAAGATTAATAACTTTATGAATCAAAGTTATGGGGCTTTCTTTAAGAGAAAATGTGACTTTTAATTTGAGATTATGTCTCCTGATTTTTTAAAAATACCTTTTGTGATGAATAATACCGCATCTCTGTTGCTTATTACCTTCTTAACCTTGAGCAACTTTCATATTTATCTGTGCCTCTATTTCTTTCTTTCTGCAAAGAGGATTAAAAACATCAATGAAGATATTAAATCTTATAATATTTTTATATCTGTACAAAATGCTAGTTGCAATACTAACTCATTTTATGTTCTTGGTTACCAAGAATTTGACCCAGTTTTTAAATATCCTATAAATTCATAGCAAAATATTAAGAGAGATGACTGTAGTAGGAGAGGGCACAGGCATGATGAGCTTGCTATATCCTCAGGCGTTTTCTTTTTTGAGCCACAGTGATTTCAAAGTGGAATGTGTATTTCTATATCAGAAGCTCTAGGGCTGACCTTGAGGATGTCAAGATATTTAGTTAAAGTAATATCATGCTATAATCCTATTTCTGTTCAATTTTTAGTAAATGGCACATTTGTATATATCTTTTGAAATGTCTTAAGAAGGATTATTTTTTAAACTTTAAATAATCTAAAATTGTGTTTTAAAGATATTATAACCACATTGACAATAAAATTATTGCTACATTTATTTGCCCTCCAAAAGTTGATATTTTTTAAAAAAAAGAATCACTAATTTTTCTTATTTTATGATTATATATGTGCATGCATTTTTTTTACCCTAAGTCCAGATTTATTTTTCTCTTCTAGTTTTGTTACTTCTATCCCGATTTATTTTGTTGATAGTTTTATACCATTTGATCATTAAATGCTGTTATTTATGTATCTCATATGGATTAGAGTTTCCACACATTGAGAGTTGTAGCCGAATGGTATCTTTAAGAGGTAAAAATCATTTTCTCATAGAATTTAGAATATGAGAGAGTTTGCATACAAATCTCTTATTAGAGCTGTAGACTGAGGTTTTCTTCTGCTGCTTTTTCTTTTGCCTAGATCAGTATTTAAAGTATTTTGAAATAGTTGCTGATGTTAGGGAGGATTCATAGAAAAATCTGGAATATTTTTCATTCTTGAATAATTACTTGATTTGGCACATCTTTTGTAACAGTGCTGCTGCTGCTAAGTCACGTCAGATGTGTCCGACTCTGTGCGACCCCATGGACTGTAGCCTACCAGGCTCCTCTGTCCATGGGATTCTCCAGGCAAGAGTACTGGAGTGGGGTGCCACTGCCTTCTCCGTTGTAACAGTAGGCTAGAGCTTTTAAACAGATGCTGTCACTTTTCCCTGGGTTTTGTCCTCTCCAGCTGAGCTCCTTTCTACTTTCTACTCCTCCATACTCTGAGGCTAGCCTCATTGGTTACTCTTTTATCATCATGCTGTTCTTTGTGTTTCTTACGGGGGAGCAGTTCTTCATATTTATGCTACTTGCCTGGCTCCTGTCAGTAATTCAGTTTGCGTTCTCNCTCCTTTCTACTTTCTACTCCTCCATACTCTGAGGCTAGCCTCATTGGTTACTCTTTTATCATCATGCTGTTCTTTGTGTTTCTTACGGGGGAGCAGTTCTTCATATTTATGCTACTTGCCTGGCTCCTGTCACTAATTCAGTTTGCGTTCTCTGGAGTAAAGACTACCAGTGATAACTGGAGTTACATCGTTTCATTAAAAGTTAATTTGTTTCAAGTAACAGAGTAAATATAATTTGCATTTTCATAAAACCATGGGGATGTGCACTCACAGGCGGGCATGTGTATTGTATATGTTGGGTATATATTGACAATACAAAAGGGGGTTATATTTGAAATATTCCACTCACACCTACCATACCCATAGGCTTTGCACTCCACTGATCAGATTCTGTGCTGTGTATCTTCCTGTCTTTGAAGTAAATGTGAGTGTGGCAGGGATAGGAACTTAAGGCCCCTGCTCGCCCCAGCCCACTGGAATCCAACCCCTGGTGCAGGGGAAGGGGCCCTGTGAAAATACCATTTACATGCCACCTGTAGCTGTATGAATATTTCTTTATACAAAGAGATGCTTCGTGGAAAACTGCTTTGCAACTTCTTTCCCTAAGCCGTCTATCTTGGGACATCTTTTCATATTAGTACATTTCATTCTACCTCGTTCTTCATAATGAATCTCATGTAATTTATTGTTTGTGTGTTCCACAGTTAATTTGACCAGCCTCTCTTGTTGAACAGGTAGGTATTTTCTATGGTTTGGTATTTTAAATAATGCCATAATGATTACCTGTACATTACACTGTACATGTAGATGTTTTTGCTTCCTTGTGTGATATATTCAAGGGGTAAATTTTTAGAAATGGAGTTACTTAGTGATTTAGAAATTTGCATAGCTAGCTAATGCCAACTAGTTATCTAATTTATATTTTGTTAAAGAGTATTTGGAAATGTCTTTTTCCTGTACCTGCACTCTGTCTGCACAGACTAAGTGGAAAATGGAATTTTGAAATTTAGAATTGAATTTGAGTGTATTTTCTTTTTTTAATTTTCTTTTCTGTTTAATTTTACTTTACAATACTGTATTGGTTTTGCCATACATTGACATGAATCTACCATGGGTGTATACGAGCTCCCAATCCTGAACCCTCCTCCCTCCTCCTACCCCATATCATCTCTCTGGATCATCCTTGTGCACCAGCCCCAAGCATCCTGTATCCTGTATCGAACATGACTGGCACTTCATTTCTTACATGATAGTCTTTTTGATGTGTTTTCTGGCCATTTGTATTTCTTTTACTGTTAACTCCTGGTTTTGTTTATTTTTAATTTAATATTTATAACTTTGATCTTTTGAAGTTATTTTTATTTTAAAGGTCCAATTTTTGAACTTAGATTCCCATATCTTAAATAAGTAAGCCATTGCTTTCTTTCTCTTTCACATTTCTTTCTTGAAATGTCCTTTTATTGTGTGTTAATTTCTTTATATGTTCAAGACCATTTCAAGAACCTAGTTTTGTCCCACTGATCTATTTCAAATTATTTAAATTACCCAAGTTTTATAGACAGAGTTTCATATACCCATTAAAATGATGAATATGTAATAATTATGGATTATATAGATGTTTTAATACTCTAAAAATTTTATAGTTTTAAGAAAAAAACCCTTTATTTTGTTTAAATGGCATTTCTTTGTTGTAGTTAGAATAATGCAAGGAAGAAAGAAAATAGAAATGCTACCAAAAAAATCATCACTGATATTAAGACAACATCATTTTTGATATTTTTATGTGCTTATATATAGGTAAGCTATATATATTGAGGCTTCCCTTGTAGCTCAGTCAGTATAGAATCTGCTTGCAGTGTAGGAGACCCGGGTTCAATCCCTGGGTTGGAAAGACCCCCTGGAAGAGGAAATGGCAACCCACTACAGTATTCTTGCCTAGAAAATCTTATGGACAGAGGAGCCTGGTGGGCTGCAGTTCATGGGCTCGTGAAGAGTTGGGCACAACTGAGCGACTAACACTTACTTATATGTAAGTAAGAGGGTAGACAAGTAGCTTGATAGAAATTATATAATGAAACATGAGGAAAATAAATATGTTAAATTTAATTTTAAACAAACAGTGAAACAAAATGAAAGAAGTGAGTTAAATCTACACATAACTTTCTTTAAAAGGTATAATGATGACAGTCTTGAATTTCAGTCAGTGTTGAGTGACTCTATTTTTAAAAAATAAGGAATCTGACCACTCTTTCCTTTATTCCATCTCCCTTTCACTTATCTGTTTGTTTTTTAATAAATCAAATTTTCACCCGTCCATTGAGATTCTTTTCTTGTTATCACATTCACATAATTATGCAATTGTCTAGCCTTGGTTCTATATTTAAAGACTTAGGGCTCAGCCAAACAGCTACAGTGACTGTCCATTTGTCTGGTGCATTTTTAGTCTTTTAATTGCCTAAATTTTATGGAAAGTGATTTTTTTTTCCAAGAAGGATTCATTAGTGTCATAGACTTAAAATTGTTTTAAAATTTGCAATATTTAAAGAATTCCTTAAGCTTGAGTAGGCATGTGTCTCATATAATATCCTTAGAATACTACTTTTCTTTCTCAGAATGGTGTGGGCTTTGCTTTGTTATCTTTGGGTCTTTAATGTGATGTTCCTTTACTAAAAAATACGTCCCCATCCCCCTTACGTTTTTGTACCATTCTTTCTCCTTTGAATTTCAATAGTTTAAACTGGGTGATGCTCTGTGTGCATGTGTGTGTGTGTGTTTGTTTTCCAAATTTTTCTTAAAACACAGTATGTTCTTTTTAACGTGCATATTTATTTCTATAAGAAATATTGTATAATTTATTATGATTTATATTCATTTTATTTTTGTTCTTCAGAGTCACCAGGTATCCTTATTTGGTTCATATTTGTTCATTTTACATCGATTAACTTTATATTCGATAAAGGACAGAAATGGTATGGACCTAACAGAAGCAGAAGATATTAAGAAGAGATGGCAAAAATACACAGAAGAACTATACAAAAAAGATCTTCATGACCAAGATAATCACGATGGTGTGATCACTCACCTAGAGCCAGACATCCTGGAATGTGAAGGCAAGTGGACTTTAGAAAGCATCACTACGAACAAAGCTAATGGAGGTGATGGAATTCCAGTTGAGCTATTTGAAATCCTGAAAGATGATGCTGTTAAAGTGCTGCATTCAATATGCCAGCAAATTTGGAAAACTCAGCAGTGGCCACAGGACTGGAAAAGGTCAGTTTTCATTCCAATTCCAAAGAAAGGCAATGCCAAAGAATGCTCAAACTACCACACAGCTGCACTCATCTCACACGCTAGTAAAGTAATGCTCAAAATTCTCCAAGT